>JAOYMR010000016.1:9993085-10007305 GCA_025802075.1 Tenebrosternarchus preto | reverse complement strand
CCCCCCCCCCCCCCCCCCCCCCCCCCCCCCCCCCCCCCCCCCCCCCCCCCCCCCCCCCCCCCCCCCCCCAAAAGGAATACAATTATATCACAGGGGTTCGGATTCCATTATCCCATGAAACGTAAAAAAGATCAACTAAAATAAACAGAAAATTTGTCAATTTGTGTGCAATTTTTATAAAAATGTTATGATGACAATCTGTATGATGAGTTAGAGAGGAGAACCTGTGAGCAAATACTGGTTGGATCCTCAGAACTAAAAATATTTTATATATTTTAACTACCTTAGTGTGTGTGTGCGTGCAAAGCAATGTGAAACATCTAGAATGCAACTAATAACTGGTTAGGACAAACACCAATAATGATAAAAAAGACAAAGGTAAGCTATAATGAAGAAACTGTGTAGATATCTTATGTTTACCTTACCAAATATGCTGCGTTTATTTAAGATGATGTAAAGTAAATGACTGGATCGCTACATATAACATGGGAATTGGGGAGACGATGTTGACACGTCCCTTACATTGACACGTTTTTTGCACAAGTCACCAGAATCACCAAAAACAAAATGTCTTATTTGTGGCATGATTCGTGGTATTAAAATCGGCAAAAGAGACAAGCAATCTCACGTATACACCGCGTTTTGTACTGGTGAACCACAGTTTCTATACAGACGCGTTTCCAGTACAAGCAGACACAGGTCACTTGAAATGAAGAATGTGAACAATAACAACAATAAAAAAAACGCACTGAAAAATAAGGCTTGCAATGTGAACAAGGCAAAAAACAAACAAAAAACCCCACATACGTCACTTCAGCCGGATAATATGAACGTAGCCAAAGTGCAATACCTTCAGAATATCTGCTCAAGGTCAAGGTAAGCAAGTATTTTGCGCTATGAAGCTTTTGGGGAACACATCCAGGTGTGTGTAATTGCTGTATTCCTATGTATTTATGCATGTATGTATTGTTGGTTTGTTTATTTATTTATACATTTGTATATGTTTATTTATTTATGTATTTGTTTACTTGTTGTCCACCACCAGCTGTTGTTTTGACGGGTGTGTGGTGTGAGTAGCGCTAGCATTTGGTGTGTGGTGTGAGTAGCGTTAGCATTTGGTGTGTGGTGTGAGTAGCGTTAGCATTTGGTGTGTGCTGTGAGTAGCGTTAGCATTTGGTATGAGGTGGGGCTACTTTCCATGGCATGTTCCTCATTACTCATTACCCAACTCACCTGGTAAGAAAAGCATAAAGAGCCTGTTTTTCCCCACTGTGACAACAAAGTCAAGGAAACAGGGTTGTTGCAAGACAAAGCTGTGTGTGTTATAAGTAGAGGCATTGGGTGTGAATGACAAAAAACTAGAGTAGAAAAAACAGAGCAAAACAAAATACATAAGAGGACATTCAGAATAGATTTTTGGAAGGAAACTGGAATTAAGCCCTTTCTGCATGGGCTTTGGTGTCAAAATAAATTATCATTGGCAAACTTCCAAGAGGAAAGAGAGTTTTGTGAAGAGACAGAACACAACAGAACATGCTCTGTCTGACAGCTGAATATGTGCAAGAGACTGGGTTAATGTAACAGGAAAAGTCACCACTGAAATATGTGACTCAATTAGCTATTAACCTGCAGGTTTACTAAACTGCTAGAAAGACTATTGGGAAAACCTTCTACCTCTGGCTAGCTCCAGTAGGTGGCAGTAATGTGGCATGTTTGTAATTTGCCAACTCCCAGATATTCAACAAAGAAAAGAAAAGATTAATTTTTATAGTAGCAAACATTGGGTACATTTTCTAATGAATTTATTTTCTTCTGGAATCCTGGTTCATGGTTTCCTATGCAAGGAAACCTGAAGGAACGTCTGGCCTTGTGTCACCCGGGGACAGTTCTAAGTGGTGTGATGTGGTGCCGCAATTAAAAAGCACAAAATGACCTTAACTGTCATTTACCTCAGGGACTGAACAAGTGAGATCGATCCCATTCATCTAAGAATGTGTCACACTAATACAAATCATCACTCAGTGATCTTGCAAAAACCCTATTATGTACTTTATGTTCATGAACATGCCAAAACCTTACAACCATATGATACAAACTATCAACTGTTCCTAGTACTCCAGCTCACCCCCTGAAACCTGCGATGAACCATTTGCCATTGGCAGATAAAAACATCTCCCAGTGGATGAGCTGCATGTGGTAAGATCCTGTATCCTGTAGTGTGTCTTTGTTTTCCTGTCCTCACTAGGCAGATGATATGTAATCTAGGGCTGTAGCTGAGGACACAGCATAAAAGGAATAAATCCTGGTAATCTAGTGAGAGGAGATCCAGTGGAAAAGGCTAAGATTACACTTCTGAGCTGCCGTTTCAGACCAGTCGCCAGGAAACTGGTAATAGTTCCTACTTTGACCTCTATGCTCTTTGACCTTTGGCCTGAGATCCTAATTAATCAGAATATCCCATTTGACTTGGTGGAGAGTTGGAAACCTCAGCATTCTTGAGCCAAAGGATTTTCACATGTGAGGGTCAATCAATCAAGAAAATCAACAGATTCTATTGTATTCATTAAGAAAGCAAAACCAAGTTACTGTTCATTTTTCCGATCCAACTCTTTTCCTTTTGACCCAGAAATTTCATTTTTTCAGCTGACACAGTACCAAAGGGAGCCAGAGAAGCTGTTCCAAATTCCAAAGAGGTTTCGAGCAGAGGCTATATAGGACTATGTGCTACAATAGATAAATGAGGGACTGTGGATATAGGATTATATGGAAATCTGGAAACATGAGTGATACTCTGTGGGTTTTTTTTTATTTTGGAGTCACTGCATTCAAGCTCAGAGAAGATAAACAGTTGATGTAGGACAACTCTCTATTTCCCTTTTCTATATTTAACTGGATGAGGTACTTCAAATAATAGCATTGTGATTAGATTAGGTTTAAAGGACATTTCATGTGCAGTTTCCATAAATCCATATAAATAGAAGAAGTTAGTACTGTGGGTTTACCATTGCTGTCTTCAAATGCAGACTAGACCGACTTCATCAAGAAGCATGATTCATATCCACCTTAAGAAATTTTACTAATCACTAATTACACACACACACACACACACACACACACCACACATACACACACACACATACATACACACACACACACACACACTCACACATACACACAATGGATTAAGAAAATATTCAGCACCTTGTACTTCTTGAATACTTCATTGTTTTGAAGATTTATAAGAGCCTAGGCTAGGCCATCTTTAGCCACTAGAGGGAGACATAGTGCAGCTCCAAATTAATCAGGGACATTTAACCACTAATCGATACTTAAGAGCAGATCACAGTCTTTGTTCAGTGGTTTGGAAAAAGGCTAAGCTAATATCTCAGTTAGCATTCTGCCTCTTTCTCTCTTGCCTCTCGAGTTCTCAAAAACCTGGAGTCACAGTTTCTACCCCTTGGGCTTCGTCAGCCTCTCACCACAGATTCCACAGCTCCCTTCCAGAGCAGATGATGAAGCACCTCAGTCATGTGGGATACATGGTCACCATAGAAACAGAGGAGGGGTCATGGCAGCAGATGGAATGAAATGCTGACAGATAGAAGAGGTGGCTCACATAAGAAATTCCCATTAACAGCTGGAAAAGACAGAACTGAACTCTTATGTGTAGGTGGAAAGCACTAAAGGTTATGTGTGTAATACGGTTAAGACCTAAACTGGTGCCTCTCGCCAAGAGAAACACAAGTTGCAGTAAAATAAAAAGTTCTTTAGATGAAACATTTGAAAAAAGGATTTCAATTGATGTTCAAATCTGTGTATTTGCAAATGTGAACAGTAAAAACACATACAGTATTAGCCTGAATGAGCCTATTATTAGACAAAAATTAAATAAAAGAAAATCAATATAATCAAATGCATTCATATTTGTGAGACGTTGCTCCATTAGTGGCTTTTAACCAGAAACTGACGTGGGTGAAGGTGGAGAATTTCTACTGTAGGCGTCTACCATGTACTACAATAAAACAAATACACAGAGTGCACAGGTGTTTCCTTGCTCTTAACACCTCTTTACTCAGTGTATTTATGTGAAATGATCCTGGCATTTCCATGGACAGCAGCTAACTGTGCCCAATCAAAAGCTTCACCACTTGAGTGAAAATCAGAAATGGCAGGTTGGTTTCAATGCGTTCAAACACGGGAGAATACATAAATGTTTCTGAAAGAGCTTCCATGTTTTATATGCCTGCTCATAGACATACAGCACCACCACTTTAATGGCTTTATAATCTTAACTTTGCATTAATGACAGACCAGAACACACCTCATGCTTTTTTCATGAGTTTGCACCTGATGGAAATCAAATGTTCTTTGCTCACTGTAGTGCTTTTGGCTGTGCAGGGATTGTTTGACCAACTTGAGGTTCTCATCAGAATTTTGTTGGTGGTGCCAATGACTTTATGTGAAGCTAAGAGGTTTAGTTCTTTATGCAAATTAAAGATTTGCTACTACTGGCTGGTACAGCCCAAGACAGAATGAACAATGAAATGGTCTGTAATGTACATAGAAACTGGACAAGATGAACATGGAAATTATCTGTCAGGAACTTGTTAGATCCAATAAATAAATTAGGCTTTTTTGTTTAGTAACTTAATGGTGCCTGTCTCTTCCTGTGACAAAGAAAAACATTTCAGTGTTTTAGTGTGCTGCACTTCAGTGCAAATTCATACCGAAACCATCTTCATTATGGCTCTCAAGATTCTGTTAGATGAGATCACATTATACTTATTGTACTATGCTGAAAAATCGTATGCCATCTACTGGCCATTCCTGAAATTACCGGCTGAGCATATTAAACCTGTAGCCTGCTTATACATTTACAAGAAGTGTAAGAATTCCTCAGGAATTGATCTTGAGACATTTTACCGTTTATTGCCCTCCCCCTTACGTATGCCCTTGCTGGCTGCTTCATATTATGACTTACCTTGGATTACGTGTACAGGTTCTGCCCAGCGTTTTGGTCTTGCCCAGATCCTTTACCAGGACTAGATAAACCCAGAGGTTGTGCAGTAAGTGCATTGGCGTAGGAAGCACAGGGAATGTGGGGATTATAGAAACTAAAATAAAAATATAAGCATTTATATACTGTATATATGTATTTATATATTGTATATATGTATTTATATATTGCATATAGTCTAATATAAGATAAAGCTTAAGGTGATTAGAAAAGGAAGCATTATATGTTTTTAGAAAGTGATGGGTTACATTTCAACAACAAATTTCAACAACCTCAAAAATATTCACCCTGGTTAAACGCCCCTCTATACAGCTGTTCCAAAGTTGTTTTTTTGTGTATTGATCTCACCCATTCTCTTAGACTTCAGTAACTACTACTTGTAATACTGCATTAATATATTACTATATACTATATCTTACTATAATACTTTTTTTTTTTTTACTTTCATCAGCTTGTGTGAATGGTAGAAAATTTCTCACAAATATCAAAACCCAGTTGGACAATGTTTGCAACTTACAGAAATGTCAATATTTTTTATTGTTATGTATAAAACAGCTAACTGCCTTTAATTCGACCTTTATCATTTTGTTCTTGTGTGAAATGAACATACTGAAATTAGTTTTTTAGACCATTAGGGCATTTACTTAGCCATAAAGTAGGCTAGTGAAAAACATGTTTTGATCATAAAACATTTAACAATTAGTTGATGGCCAGCTAACTAAATGGCTTAATTGCACTTCAAAATGCAGCTAACATAGGTATCTGCACTTCTAAAACATAGCTAACATATCTACACACACTTGGATTCACGTGACATAATTATGTTAAAGATATAACATTTTCGTTATTGAGCTCCTTGTTCGAGTGTCTTGGGTCAGGATGGTGGATACACAGATGTGCTGTTTGATTAAACATCACAGGAAGTGTGCTGGCGCCATGCCAGTAAGTCACTAGATTTGATAACTGCCTGTGTTGCCTGGGACTCCTAATTTGCAAAACACATCCTCAGAAAAACAGAGCTCACATCAAAGCAGAGGAGCTGACTGAGACTTGGAGAAGGAGGCGATGGTTAAGAGGTTAAAACTGATCTCAAATCAGTTTTGTATCACCCTTTTCCCCCTGGGCCCTCACGCATTCCAATACATTCTCACATTATCATTTCCTGCTCATTCACTCAAGTTTGCCACAGGACATGAAGAGCTCCATATTCTTATCATTCCCTCTGGAATTCTTAATCAGAAAATGTTTTCTTTTAATATGAAAAAAGAAACACAGCCTTATTGAGCACAGTTAAATAAGTCAGAGTAAATAAAAAATTCATCAATGCTAATTTGGGCAACTTTTTGGTGAGTATCGATTTATCAGTCCACACACTGATGAGTTGTTGGTCCTAGCAGTTACAGTGGAATGAGTCAGAAGCTTGTAATTGGAAGTTAGAGATTATCAGAGGAGTGAATAGAGTCTTGTCGGGGATTAAAGTATAGTAGATAACAAAGTAAAGCCAAACTATTAAATTTGCCTGTATGTCTGTGCTATTATATCTGCCTACGTGTCATCGAGAAAATCAGTAGGAATAGAATAAAGCAGAATTCAGGTGTTGCTGAATTCTCCGCAGTGACTCAAGTTTCTTTTAGTAGTCAGACGTGTAGGTTATAGAGGAAAGCCAAAGCAGGGATGAAGTTAAATTTCTGGACAGTTGGTTGGCAGGCCTGAATACCACATGTTGCCATGGTCTATGATTGTGCTGACAGAAGAGGTTTGATGAGATTACTGGTGTGGCAGCCTCTGCATTGGAAAGTATGCCTTCGTGGTCTGTGAGAGGGGTAGACAACGCTCGGAGCGCGGCTCACGGTACACGAAAAACAGCCATGAGGTAAAACAAAATGAGATAGCATGAAAGGTGAAACTTAACTGAGAAACTGAGTCCTGTCCAAGTGTAGGAAGTGTTTTATATTGGATCTGGATGGTATGTGTACCTGCCTCTACAGGTTATAGCCTCCCAAAACCACACCTGAATCAACTTTCAGTAGGAGCAACCAACAGAAACCAAGCTATGTGAAATAGCAATAAAGAGTCTATTTCTACACAAAAACAGATGCACACGCTTCCAAACAAAGGATAAAAGCTGAAAATACGAACACATGCAGGTTGCATTTGTTGTGAATTTGCTCTGGGTGTAAATAATGGAAAGGATCTTTTGTGTTTTCAGGATCGTGAGACAGATGAAAGGATCTTTTGTGTTTTCAGGATCGTGAGACAGATGAAAAGATCTTTTGTGTTTTCAGGATCGTGAGACAGATGAAGATGTGGGCAGCCCTTGATTACCACATCAAGCTCTGTCACCACTTGGCAGAGTCGGGGAATTGTTTACGCTGAACACATTCTCAGACTCAGTTGCCGAGCACTTGTTTCCAGTGTCCTCTGGGCTGACTGAGCCTCAGACTTGTGGAAGGCTGCAGCTGTTATTACTCTTGCCAGTTGAGGATTACCTAGTCGGGTGGCCTTGTCTCTCTGATCCTGGTAGGTTCTAAAGAAATGTGAATGTTTACTAATCAAAGTGAGTCCTCACCTTCCTCTAGGACTTAACTGGGAAATGCTGGGCCCAGTTAGAGAGATAATATTTTGCTACCCTCGATCCCAAGTCTCAGTCTTTGATAGGCTTCCAGTTCAGATGCTGCAGTTTTTCATGCAGTGCTGAGGTTTATGCAGGTTCTACTTCTGTGATGGTCAGGCAGATGAGTGTGCTAACAAAGTCAGCATGAGATTCACTCCAGACTTGGAGACAGCAGTGTGTTGAGAACCTGAGCTTGTTCTGGGACCTTTAGTTTATAAAAAAAAGGTTATATCATTGAATGAACAAATGCTAGACAGCTGTGCATGGATGCAAATGGATGGGTGCTGATATAGGGTGTAGCTTACAGGCATTTAGTGTCTATTAATAGTATAGCTGTGTAGGTACAATGAAGACCAGCAGGTGGCAGCATTACCAACAGTGCACTAAGTGAGCTTACATCAAGGAAGGAAAAGGGGGTGTGTTCAATAGCACATGGCACCCAGGTGTGCAAATGCCTTTGACTAACAGAACTCCACTCTCTGGTCTCCCCCTCAACAAATTTAGACATTTAAGGGAGGTTTCTTCATCTGCACCATGTGGACAGCAAACAGCTGAAATGGTAGAATTTGGACAATTCTCAGCATTCAGAAGGCTTCAAGCTGGATCACCACTATGTAGCCTGAGCACCAACCTCCTTGTGCAGGTTCAGGTGAGGAACTGTGCTGTCATCATGGGTTTGAGGATTTCAGCCTCAGCTGTGAGACAGTGCACCAGCACTTGGGCTTACACTTCTTTGGAGAGTTGCTCTTATTGTAGAATGTGTGAAATGTGTGTAATCATAACCCCTAGAAAGGGGGCAGGTCAGCAGAGATTGTTGTTTAGTACAGAGATGGTGTTTATGCTTGCTCTCTCCCCCAGAGTGATGGAGCTGCTCCAGCTGCACCAACACTTCCTTCATAAGGTTAAACCGCTGGATGGGTCCATATGTTTCTCAGACAGGAAAGGGTGGCTGTGGTGTCTGTGTGATGAGTGGTGTTGTGAAACTATGAGATGAGGGTTATGTGACAGGTGTATCAAGAACCCAGTCACTGTACAGTAATATTTTAAACATTTAGAATTGCTTTGGCTGTAAAGTTCATTATTGTTTCACCATCATAGCTAATCATACTGCAAAAAGCTGCTGTGCTTTTAGAGATCACTTCAGTCTTGAGTATCCGCATAAAGTACTGGTGTAGAATATAAAATAAGAAAGAAAACAGTACAATAACTAAAGTTATGAATCTCTCAAAAATATCCTTGTACTCTGGTGTGATCTTTCAAATGCGCTTTACACAGCCAGCAACAAGATGTGTATAAAAACAAAGCAACACAGTAACTGTGGAAGTTACCTGGAGAATGGTGGACAGCTGGAGGCAGGCCATTGTACCTGCTTGTGGATTGCAGAGAGGAGAGACTTCAGGCTGACATCAGCTAAGGCTCCCACTGCTATGAAGGCACCATCCGAATGTGCATTCTGTTTAGTGAAGGCTAAATGCCTTTTTGTTGTTTGCTTAGAGTTGTTTGCTTGTGATGTTGTCTAGGCAACCATAATGGTGACAGCAGTGAAGTCCCATAGCAGATAGAAAGGGTATTGCATTTCCAGTTTAGGAGAACAGCTATTGTCAGTAATTCTGGAATTAGTGTAACAGTGATTATTTACACATATTCAGAGACCACGGCCTCTTCAATAAAATGGTCATGTTTAGTATATCTGGATTTCCTCATTTCTTTGCCTCTCTGTTGACATTCTGCCAGGCATGTAATGTAGCCATTACTCAATAATTTGGCCCTGGAGAAAGTCC
Organism: Tenebrosternarchus preto; assembly: GCA_025802075.1. Taxonomy (NCBI): domain Eukaryota; kingdom Metazoa; phylum Chordata; class Actinopteri; order Gymnotiformes; family Apteronotidae; genus Tenebrosternarchus; species Tenebrosternarchus preto. The sequence goes on along the minus strand of JAOYMR010000016.1, from coordinate 9,997,893 downwards.
ATGGTTTCTTTAGTAATAATGTTCTATCTCATTGTCCTGTTGCTATGTTATACTCACCATCCACTAAGTTACGAGACACATGGCTGGATTCATGGCTACAAGTTATCCTGCTGCTGCCAACAGCTATGATATCATGAGTAAAGACAAATGGGCCAGTTCCTATGGCAACCATACATGCTCTTTCCTTCAGGTTAGATAAATGGAATTGAAAGGTTTGGATCTCTCCTCATTCTCTCACCCTATTAAAGTTAATCTTTATATCACCTGTTCATACTTCACCACATGCTAGTGTCATACGAGAACCATCATTGTCCAGTTACTAATGGAATTAGTGACTTGGTATAATCTGAAGTCAAGTCTGGCCTGGCGCAAGAAGCAGAACTTAAATTGTCAGTAGTTGAATCATATATTCCACACCCTCTGAAAGAATTTAGTTAGGTAAAGGCCAGACAGACACATTGCGCAATTTCCAAAAGCAATATAACAGTTGCAATATAATTTCATATCGCTAGATGGCAGTATATGGGTTTGTGATGTTTGGTAATCCTATTTGGACAGGACTAATCCATTCCTATGTCCGTATAATAAACAAGGTTTTTGTTTGTTTGTTTGTTTTTGTTTTTCGTAAGCAAAACTTTGAATCGTAGCATGTCTAGGACTAAATGCAAAAAACATTTCAAATAAAATCTAATCTTATAATAAAAGCGGACATCGAGCGAGCACACCCTGGTGTGTTCGAGCACACCAAGCTTCCAGGCGTAAAAAAAGATGGGAAAGACAAAAGTGTCTCACGATATTTAAATGAGAAATTGTAGACAATACAAGTCCAAGAAATTCTAGTATTTGATGCAGGCTGATTGGACGAGATTGAAAATTTGAATGTCTTTGAACATCCCGACTATCCTGAAAAAAAGGTTATCGATGCTTTGGTGCTGACGAGGTGTTCGTCATTCTCTGATCTTAATTTTTTACATCTGCGCTTTTACAGACTGAACATGAGAAAGACTTTCGTGGACGGAAACGTGTAATTCTTGGTATAAATACTACGACGCTCATATGGCCAGTTGGCCGGTTGGTCTGTTTTTGATGATTTTGTTATTGTTATTATTAATAGTGGCCTAATAGAGCAAAAGGATTGTAGGATTGTAAAGTTTAGTCATAGGATTGAAAAACTCAATATGCTACCGTAATAAGAGCAAAGTTTCTGAGATACTGTTTCTGAGATCAAACCGTTGAATGTTTTGCAGTTATAATCCGAGATTCGTGACTAACAGGGGCCGAAAGAACAACCTTTAAACAGCAAAAGTTTTGTTTTATTTAACTTTTCAGTTGTTTTAATTAATATTTGTCCAGTTAATGATGTCTGCCCCAAATTTATGTATTAGACTAAGAAATATAAATGAAGAATTCAATTCTTCAGAATTAAGAAACACAAATTTACACACCATAGAATTAAATTCCTCAGAGTTAAGAAACACACATTTAGACATCCAAGATTTTTGCGGGTTTAGGAACGGCACATTATCTGACAGTAGGTGGCGATATAGTACCAGGTATAATTTATAACAAAGGCTTTTGAACTCTATATAAAGATCCCGCTCACTAAATTAACTAGTGAAAGAGTTACATCGAATCAAGTTGTCACTGTTTAAAAGAACTTGTTTCTTTGTTTATAGAGACATTAATGATTTACTAACAAAAGTTGATGATAAATGTATTATGTAAACAACTCGCTAAATTGCAACATAGGCCTATCTCATAAGAGCAACATAGCCTGTTTATGAACGGCACTGATAATAATGACCAACAGACGACTCATAACTGAGTTTTATTGTTATGAATTAGTATATATAAATATCTTCCGACTTCATGGTTTTTTTCTGAATAGGTTATCTAAATCAGTTCAGGTTCTCTTCCCTTGTGTATGAATGTTCTACACGGTAATATAATAATAATAATAATAATAGGAATAGTCTATTTGCCTGTAGCGTACAGGCTAAGTGTAAAAAAGCGGAATTTGTGAGTGGAATTTGTATGGATAGAATAGCCATGGAGTCAAATTGTTCAATTTTAAATGTTCGATACTGACAGAACAAAGTTGATGAAATTGTATGCGGTAAGGTTTTTTTTATTTATCTATTTTTTGTAAATAGTAGTAATTACTATATATAGTAATACATAGTTACTATATATAATTCATGTCATCATAACTCACTGAGCGTCGTCGAGAATCCTTAAAGAGCTAAAACCTACGAGTCTCAACGTCGACAGGCATCATGAAAACATTTATACGTCTCTATTTTCGTTTTAGGTACATTATTTGTCATTATTTAAAGTAAAGAGTCCATCTCTACTGGCCTCTGGTTGTTTTCAAATAAAACATCTTCAAAGGTTTTAGAACCTCAATAAATGGGGATGGATGGGTACGAATGTAACTGATCTAAGCAAAAATCTGATTAAATGAGAACTACTGTTTAAGAACAAATCTGAAGGGTTGATTGTGCTTGACCAATACGGCCATTGTTTAAAGTATGTACGTGCGTGATTTGATTATACATTTCACGCATATGATCATTTTTATTTTCAAACCTAAGGAAATACTCTTTTTGTGAGGCTACTGGGAGGGTTTTCCTTACTGGGAGACCAAACCAGTCCAACTACACCCAAACCAGTCCAACTACACTCGAACCAGTCCAACTAAACATTGTGTTGGGTCGATTAATAAGTGTAAACTCTCTGTGTTTATTTTGAGAATATATTGTCTTTATTGAACTGTACATAAATGCAATTATGCAACTTCCTGGAGAAAATAACGTCTACCGTATTTCACTGGTTCCCAGTGAACTCTGTAGATGTTAAACCAATACGAGGATTTTACTGTGATGTACTACTAAAGTAAGTGCTGTCATTGATTCTCTTACACTTGGTTTATGACTTGTTCTGCTTTATATTCAGAGACCAAACCATAGACAGTTATACCCTGTAAGATAATGGCAATGTGTCACATGGATACGGAGGGCGAGGAAGGTGGTACTGAACGAGTTTGATATGAAGCTTCATGCGTACAGTCGTCTTAAATAACAGCGATGAAATAGCATTTCTTTTGCGGTTCACGTAGGTTAAAAAAAAAAACAGAAATACAGACTGATATGCTGTGGGATTATGAATGAGGTTTTTTCACATGTCGTTGCGCGTTGGTCAGTTGGATACCCACCGCCATGCTCTCTCTGAATCTTACGGGGCTTTTGATACATTTGTGATGCGTTTATAGTAAACACGTCTATAGTGGTACTATAGCCATCCATTTTGCCACTAACAGTATTCTTAGTTGATCTTAATCATACACAGACGTGTGTTCAGTTCAAGCAAAAAAAAAATTATATATATATATGGTCAAAAGTGAGTTGTTTTCTTCGTACTGGATTTAAGCGATGCTCTGAGACGGCACGTGTTTCACTGTACTGTTGGGAAGACTCAGAAAAAAGTCCATAAAGAGCACATTTTAGCGGAGCGTCTATCTCCAACATGGGCCTGTGGTTTTTGTTTTTTTGTTATTGTATTTGATCATTTATACTTGAAGGCCTGTCGACTCTGTGAATCACTGAATGTTCATACCGTTAAACGTGTCCTGAAACGAATAATAAAAAGCGCGGGAAATACAAACTGCTTGTATAGATGGTTAGATTTTTTTGTGCCCCTCCGCTCCGTTTGTCTTGGTTCGGTGTACTTTTCGTTCGACGTCATGGTTCGGCCTACATCACGCAAGGCTTGACGTCTTGACAGACGCCCTGGTGATGTAGTTGGTGGTGATAGTATGAACCGCCGGCGGTAGGATGAAACGAGCCGAGGCCATTAAAGTTCAGCACAAAGTCTTTCCGGTCGCAGACTGGAGAAGAGTGAGTTTGATAGCGAGGTATTCCCACTGCAAGTAGAGAAAAAGACCAGCAGATTAACATTTGAAAGATTTTCTAAGATTTTTCTATCCGTCTTTATTAAGGGATAGGGAGACTGACGTATGCATTCAACAAGTATTATCAATTTAGGTCAAATAAACGGATTGTTGTGTCTTAATAAGGCTATCATCCGGCCTTCAGCAGGGGCGCGATTACCGTTAGGCCTTTGTTCAACAGGATAATAACATCCCAGCGCTACACTGGCTGGTGCGTCTAATCCATTTCTATTAGGTTAACAGGCCTGTAGTTACATTTAGATTAGCATGGGTCTACTGATATTTCATCTATAGAAACAAACGGTTGATTTGGTTTGAACGGTTGATATTTCTGCGAATAAAGGTTATTCAGTTTTAAAACAGTTTTAAAACATTTTGGAATACAAATCAGTTTCACACCACCGCTTGCCTTACGGGTTTATTATCGCGACGCGCCACAGATGAGCCATTGAGACTATATTTCAGGTGTCGAGATTTGACCAGATTTGATGGTTCAGTGCAAGCTATGTTTTGTTTCACGCTACACGGTCAGACATTACTAGACCTCGCTTTCGAAAAACAACATTCCAGATGATTGGCGGTTCTTATTTTCGCATTAGGAGCTCAGAAGAAGGTCCTCGCGCACAGACGGCCGTCTGTGTATCTAAATAGTTCAAATAGGCCTCACATTAAGTCGCCCATCGTCCTAAGCCTCCGAGAGCCGCCCTAGTGGTGCTCACCGTTTGTGAAATCCTCGCCGGTGTTGGGTTTTTATCCCCAATCTTGTGGCAAACTCAACGGTGTTTTCTTAACCCGGAATCTGGGGTTAAAGGATGATTGTAGGAATGCTGTTTTCAACCGGGGGGGGGGGGGGGGGGGG
>JAOYMR010000016.1:9974868-9988576 GCA_025802075.1 Tenebrosternarchus preto | reverse complement strand
ATATATAATGCAAACAACTAATATTTTTCCGCGTTGCTTCATATTTTTACTAGTTAAAATATATCTGCAACATACAAACACCGACCTTTCTACCCCACAAACATACGTGACCATATGAATAAGGTCTGTTCATTTTAATCGACAGGGAATAATCCTTAGGCTGTACTGTCAGTATGAAAGAAGGACCAACCTACTCATATGTGTCGAATGCTGTAATTAAGAACAAAGCAGGGGTTAGAAATGTGCGCGCGGCTGAAAGGACCTCGAGAGCGTGCTGTCTCTGCTCCTCTGCAGTGCTTTGCAGCGCTACCTGTAGGCTGCAGTATTGGCTCTGCGTTACAGCGGCGCAGGAAGCTTCTGTCTTCACCTGTGTGCTAACGACTAACGACATGTACACGGCTTGTTTGTTTGTTTTGTTTTTTGGCGGTGTTTAGTGTTTCATTGTTCCGGCTGAATATCTCTGCGTTAATAATTTGTATTTTACTCTGAATGTCAGATAATGTCTATCCATTCTTTACTGGTTTCATTTTCTTTTGTAAATCCATAGCATAGCGTTTGAATATTGTTCTTAACCCCATTTTGATTAATTTAAGGTTGTTGAATGTTTGTGGTGTTGTCTAATTCGATGTTGGTGAGTTTCCAGTGTTTTTTCTTTATTTATTTACTCAGCTGATGCCCCAAAATTAAACAACCGCACTGAACTGATTGAAACGTTTGGGTGCAGTCTTATTGTTTTCAAAAACATTTTAAACAAAATGTCAACTTGATGTATTGCTGTCAAACTGTGAAAATGTGACAGAAATACAGTCTATATTTTGTATTTTCCTTTACTTTTCATATATATAGTGGCTTTTTGAGAAATGTACAGAATACTCAGACATAACAGAATAGAAGTAGTCATTTGTAAACAGGACAAAATGTGGACAGTAGGCTAACGGTATTAAATGTAATGCATTTCTTTAAGCACACGAGCGCCGCACAGAGTAGTCATTGTGTGTGACGTAGAGAACGAACAGTGGGTAGTGGTTCAGTATGCACGAGCCTAACGGAGAACCTAAGGAGTTTGTGAAACCGTGCCAAATAAGCATGCGCGAGATTGGCCTAAAACAACAGGAAGCGTACAGCTGCTACCGTCGCGTGGATCATAGTTATGTTTGTTTTGTTTTGGTTTTTTTTTATATCTCTAGCTTAGTCCAAAAGTACATTTAATAATGGGTCGTGGTTTCCCAACGAGCAAGTCACGTGGTGTTGATATTAATGATGTTGGCCACAGGTATTTTTATAGTGTGGTCCGAGATTTTTTAATGATTTTCTGCAGGGATTGTTCTTATGGTCTGAACGAGTCAGCTAGTCATAGATTATCTAATACGCTGTTGTTATAGTTTAAACTTAAAAACAAATCCAATCAAGTAAATGAGACATACGTAATTGTTCTTCAGGACCGTGGACAGCTCGCGACATTGACAGCACACGATGTGCGAGCCATCACGCGAGGTGTGTTGTAGCCTTCTTTACAATAATGTTTGCTACAGTGGATCAGCATGAGTTAAACTTTTAAAGCTTTAATGGTAGTCCTTTCCCAAACCTGTTTTACCATTCAGGAGACTTGACACTTTTTTTGCTACACAAATGCGCTCTCTCTCTCTCTCTCTCACACACACACACACCCCTTTTTAACTGTTTGTTTAAGGAAGTTCTGCTGTCTATCATGACAATTTTATTTACGTAATCTGAGTAAATAAACAGTCTTAATAATCAGTGTTTTCATTTCATTTCGGACTTTGTATTTTATCACGTCACGGTTTAAAAGAAATTTCATTCACTTTGCACCCTTTTGTATTTGCAGTTGAAATAAACTTTATTACTCAATATAAAAATTGCATGCATTCTTTCAGTAGAAATTTACAGTGCTGTCCAGTTTAGGTACGTGACGCAGTAGCTTCACCCCATCACAAGAAGGTCAGTTCTGCTTATCTTTTGTACCGATTAACTAACACGCGCCGTCAAAGAACATTGCTTGCGTCATTTCATTGCAAAGTCAACAGACCATTAAGGTATATTTCGTTTAAGGCAAACGGGATCCATTTCAGCAACATTTGAACAAATAAAACAGACGTACAGTGGGGGAAAACAACACATCATAAATACATTGCCATATAAATGTTTAGTCTGGAGAACCGGAACGAGGACAAAGAGCGCTCTCTTTTTGCGTGAACTCCTTTTTTATGTGAAGTCAATATATTATAAAATACCAGAACCAAAATTTCCAAGGAAACGGGATGTTGAAATGTATTTTGTTGACAGTCAATAACATGTACAGTACATATAAAGTGCCACATGTCCTAACCAGAGGCCCCGTCTCATTATGAAAGCAGATAGTCTATTTTAAATGGATGGTAGCCCCCAGTTTTAATGGAAGACGTTGACGCATGCGCAGTTGTTGTCGCCTGGGGCACAGAAAGGCACTCTGAGTTTAGTGGAACGGAGAAAAAGTCCCTTTGGCGATGCACGTTCATGGCCATGTCCTCAAACGCGCCCCCGTAAGATCGAAGCACCTGCGCTACGTTTGTGTTGACCAGAAGAGCCTGCGCGTGGGGGAGTGTAACAGGTGGCCCGCGCATGACATACGGCACCATGGGGACTCGCCTCGGCCAGCTGATGTCAGCAGCAGCGGGTGAACCTCTGTGTATCTCCGGTACAGTCTGTTCCTCTTTCCTGAAGGGTCTACTTAAGATGCTGTCAATGGCGAAAGAACTTGTAAACTTGGCGCTGGATGGTGCCACCGTGATGATGGAGTCCCTGGAGTCCACCGTAGTGCTTTCCCTCGTTTCGTCCTGTTCTTTGCTGGGCTTTTTGTTGATGCGTTTTCTTCTGCGCCGAAACACGCCGTCAGCAAAAGTGTATTCACTATGCGGATTCAGCATCCAGTAGTTGTCCTTACCCCATGGTCTTGACGGGTCGCGTAGCACTTTAAGAAAGCAGTCGTTTAGTGACAGGTTGTGGCGGACCGAGTTCCTCCAACCGGTATAACTGCCTCGGAAGAACGGAAACTTTTTCATGAGGTAGTCATTGATTTCTGCTAAAGTCAGGCGGCCCGAGTTGGAGTCGCGGATAGCCATAGCAATCAGAGCGATGTACGAGTACGGTGGCTTGGGTCTCCGAGTATAGGGTTTGCCTTTTCCCTCTGTACCCGGAGTAACAGGTGCGGGGCTGTGCGCCACGCAATCTCCATCCGAGCCCAGCTCCTCCTCCCCTGACAGCGGCGAGGGGATACTGCCCTCTGCGTCGCTGCACACCTCCATCGGTTTCGCGTCGTAATGTCCGCCGCAAAAGACCTCCAGCTTCATTTTTGGAGTGGAGGTTTCAGGCGTCTCGCGTAATTGCACGATACGTTTAGCAGTCCAGCCGGTGTTCTTGCAGAAGTTGTCGCTAAAAAGCCCTTGCCAAAAGATGTTTCTCAAAAGTACAAACGTTCAACTGAACTTTGGGAGTTCAGGTTAACTGTCAAAAAGTTAAAACAACCGTTCAGTCAATCGGAGCGAAAGCTGTAAAGAAACAGATACCTGTAAAAGTGCGACGGCACATATTATCAGAAGCAAGCGGTCAGCTGTCTAATATAGTCTCGATACCTCAAGACCTGCCTTCGGAGGCGGGGCTTCGTGTCTTAACCTTACCCACTGAAAAGCAAATAAAAAATAAATTTTGAGTTCAAAATGAGAAACAGCACTTGGATTCATACTTTACAGTTCACTTATTTGTTAAGCCAGGTCGTGTTTACGGATGTTTCATGTATCTATAGTCGTCTTCCTCCGATTTAAGCAAATTTTCGTCGACTAGGTGGATCACCTGTGCGTCGAATTACCTGCGCACACCTTCGCTAAAGAATTGCACGAAAGACAACCAGGTGGCGTGCGTTTACCAGACATTCCATGATTATCAGCGCGGTATATATTTTATTATGGCGATGGCTTTTGAAAGGCTTATGCAACTTAAGCCGTTTAAAAGTCATTAGCCTGACTTAAGCGTACTATATAAATAATCATTTATGACTAATGTCAAAGATATAGAAGCAATAAATAATTTTCAAGTAAAGTCAGAAAGGGCGTGAAGGACGAGGGAGGGCCTCCTTACACGCAATGAGCCCCAAACAATGTCAGGCACGCACGTCTCGCAGCCTTCAGCGCAAATGACATTTTTGAACGGCATGCAAAGCGCTCTTGTGTTCATAATTGTTGCACCGGTTGACAGGAGTTTGAGAAATAGACCTACCTATTGAGTCGATGTCAAAGTCACGCTGACGTCTTACCTAAAACAAACTTTGTATACTCACCGAGGTGTTTGTACCTGAAAGGTCCAGTCACTGATGAACGAGATTTAGAAGCTTCTGCAGTGTAAAAGATCTCAGTAACACCAAAATTAAAACACAATCCACGTTCATTGCAAATGGGAGTTTGGCATATTTTATTGGTTACATGGTTACACAATAGTTAGCAGGGTGACATCCATAAGAGTCCATGAAAGCTTAAATCTTTTCACGTACCACAAACAAAATAAAGTTAATTATATTTATATCTAATACACGATCATAAAGTAGTACTGTCTGTTATTGTCCTTATGATTCTTCACAAAAGCAGTGTATATGTTTACTGAAAAAAGTAGTTAGCATTTTACAGAGTTTTAATCATTTCACTTTGAAAACTGCTGTTTTAATACGATTTAAGAAACAAGATAAGATCAAATCCCCCAAATTTATTAGTAAAACAAAATCATTTTAGATCAAAATAGTTTAAATGACTTAAATGAATAAAACGTTTGATTGTTTTTATTTATGTATTTATTCTGCCTGATTAAAAACTTAGCAACTGTAGCTTTAAGTCATGGTCTGCAATAAGAGAGAGTGTACATGTTCTGACATGACTGATATATCATAGCAACGTCTGACACAAGCGTATGGAGTCATAGCATATATTTTGTCATTTGTGATGCGTTTATGAAAGGCAGTAAATGTGGTATACTCATAATCACAGGGTGTCACGACATTTAGTCTCACAGGGACTGTTTTGGACAACACAGACGAATGCATAGGAACACATTTCGTTAATGGTGGAGGTGTTTGTGTGTGGGTGTGTGTGTGTGTGTGGTGGTGGTGGTGGTGGTGGTTACTGAAGCTTATGGCACTGAAATCCTGATCATGTAATGTAATGCACCTGGCTTGCTTCAGCACACTGTGCTAAGCTTTTATAAATAGATTTTTAACCCCAGCTTTTTCATTAAGGTGGATTTAGCCATAAAGGTGTGAAGCTGAAAGTCTGACTGTGTGTGTGAAGTGGCTGCTGGGTCTGGCCTGAAACAAATGCTTTGGCGTTTAACGGGTTAACAGCTGCCGAAGCAGTGAGCACGATAAACCTCAGCACTTCCATCCAACACTTTGGTAGAAACACATATTTTGTAGAAAACACACACGTAATGCACAAGTATATATGACACAGAGAGAGGGACTCACACACATCAAAACAAAACAAACACACAGACACACATACACACAGACACACACACACCATCAACAGACACAGAGGTTTCAAGGTTTCACTTCAAAGTCCTGGCCCATAAGCAGCATAAAGAACTAGGGTTTGATGTAGATAAAGCTAATGCAGGCATCAGTGTCCTTCGTGATGGACCTCCTAGTCTGGTCTCAACCTGAAGCTGCTAAAAACAAAGAGACTGAGTTTTAAATGAATTTGAATGAGCAATCTTAACACCAACAAGCAAAAAGAACGTATCGGTCCTTTAAGTAGAATAAAAATAAACTAAACTAAAACAAATAAATAGAATTCTGTGAATGTTGAAATTGTCCTTATCCTTAATACCTTGTTCTGTTCATGGATGTTCATATTATTTTGCAGTTATGAAATTATTTTGAATGGCCTTTTAAAATATGGTCTCCCCAGTCATTACTCTAGTGGTTTTTATATATACCACATATGTCACATAGGGACTTGGAACACAAAAAAATCCACATAGTAACAATGACAGAGAAACAGCAAGTCCCTCTCTGGTATGCAGGTTCAAGATTCTGGGGCCCAGGTGTGGGACGTCTGCTCCTATTGTTGTGACTATGCTGGAACTGCTTTGATCCAGCATGTTTTAACTGAAGATACCTGGTTTACGGCAAACGTATCTGTATATAAAATATGAGCAAAATATCAAAATGGCAAGATATGTTTGTTGCTATGGGAATGTTTAGGAATGCTTTGAAATTTCACTGTCAGAGAGCATCTGGATTCAGGTCCAGATTAAGGCTGCTTTTTAAAAAACCTGGTTAAATTTAAATCTGCAATTAGCACTAGGTGCAGCTGAACTTTCATCCTGTTCACACACACACACACACGCACACACACACACACACACACACACACGCATGCTCGCATGCATGCACAAACACTTCACACCCTCATTGTGACAAGGTCGTGACCCTTTGATGGCACCTGCATGGGTTTTTTTTCCACTCTGTTGGTTGCTTCCCTCCGCTGGTTTTATTGTGAAGTGAGGTCTGCAATCCTCCAGCCTTCTGACACACTACATTCTTACTCATGTGGGCAGAGACCAGCGTGAGTGCCAAGACAAACAACTACACACTGGCAATTAACTGTTCGCACAATCCAGCTTTGCAGTCTGGGCTTCAGGAATGACCTGGCAATGTTCAACCCTACCCTTGATTTGCATTTAAATAAACTCAGTGACACTGTGACTCCAAGTTCATGAGCTCTGTGTCTGATGCACAAAGCATCATGATATTTGATGTAGGTTAAGGTTCACCATGTCCTCAAACTTGTGTTTATGTACTTTTAATTCAATTGTTTACTGTATTGAATAGTTGTGACCTGTAGAGAGATTCTTTACCGTTCAGTATTCAGTACCGTTCAGTATTACATTTGGTGCAATATGAAAAAAAAACAAGTACTGATTTTAAATTGGAGTTTATATTGTGAAAACGTTGTCCATTTAATCTGTTAGATTCTCCACCGTAACATGTTGATACATTTTTTTTTTGTTCATTTGAGTTTTCATTGGTATGTATGTGTGTGCATGTGTGTGCGCACGTGTGTATAATGACGGGTGGATTCAGCAGAGTAAATCTGTTTTCACCGCCGTTGACACCCAATCCCGAGTGAAGTCAGTGTTTTTGAAGTGGTGCGTGTTGACTGCAGCTTTGCGTAATCCCACCGCACAATGATGATGCCCCCCCCCACCTCCACCCACCTCCCCCCACCTCCACCCACCTGACCAGCCCTCACCTCCTCACTCGTCTCATGTGTTGTTTGGATTACCCCTGAGGTGGGCCGCTGTCACCGCACTCCTGTTTTGGGAAGCCAGCAACACAGGCAGCAAAGCAAAAGTCACATGTTCAGATGCACTTCAGAAACCTTCCCCAAAAATACCAGTAGCCCAGAGAAAGAAAGACAGATAGATATAAAGAACTGCACGGATGCCTGTGAAAGAGTGGAGAAGATTGTCTTACTGGATTAAAAAAAAACATCTTTCTATGAGAAAGATCATATATAAGGGTTAACTGTAAGATATCTCCACCCAGTGCTTCGTAGCAGATGTTATCAGTGATTCTTTAGAATTAGAGTCTGGACTTTACTCAGGAATAAAGAAGTCATGGCTACTTTTACACAAAACAGAGAAGAACCAAACTGGATCCACATTTCCTTTCTAGCTGGTTAGATTCATGGGTTTGGACATAACATTTGAAAATTTAAAGGTTGTGGTGAAATTATGATGTTGGTAAAAGAATATGATTTGAATCTGACAACAACAGTATATGAATATAATTAAAAACAGCAAATGTTAGAAAACGTTAGCTGATTTGATCAGTTTGCATGAGCACTTTCTATAAGTGGAGGTCTAAATATGTCTGAACAGTGTTTGACATCATACAGTGACGAGCTGAAAAGTAATTGCGTGTTTAATTCATTACTTTAATTACTTTAATTATGCTGTTAAAAACGTGTCTCTTTGAACAGTCAGCTGAATGTATATACTCTGACATCTTTACTCTGAGTTGACTGATAATGTCTGGTGTCCTGTGCCTTTCCAGTAAAGCACCTTTGAGCTTCCCTTCACGTTCAAAGACTTCAAAAAATAGTTTGGTTTGTTCATGGTATGACAGAAAACAAGGTAGGCGTACAACAGAGGAGAGAAACAGGGACTGTGGAATGTGAGTATTAACACCTTTTATTGATAGAAAATCCCTCAGGCTCCGGTGAGGACATTCCATGTCATTGAAGATCAAGGTATTTGCACCTTAGATGCCAGCAATCCAGACGGAGACCAACAAGTGCTCAACACTTTGGTTATTTTCAGTAATAATTTCTGCAAAGTAAACAAGTTTCACGAAGGAGAAAGGTAGACGGTGTCCTCAGCAGGGTGAAGTATATGACAGAGGATCCTGGCTTTGTCCCAGCAACCCAGCTACTAGTTCACTCGTGCTTGACGTGTTGAGATTTATTAAAATGTCAGACTGTACCCTGCCGAAGGCACTGGCTTCTCGAGGCTTCCCACAGTAGCCCACATGCTCTCAGTACTTCCAGTGGAATTGCCAGTAGCCCACATGCTCTCAGTACTTCCAGTGGAATTCCCCACATTTGTGGGTAGGCCAGATTTTGTTTTACACACCGTACAAAAGCTCAAATGCCTTTCTGCTTTTGAGTAAACTGATACATTTTGTTCCAATCTGAATATACACACCTCATGCAGAATGTGGCAGAATTCCTACAGGCAAATTAGAACAAAGCCAAAGAGTCCTGAATAAATTAGAATAAAGCCAAAGAGTTCTGAATAAATTACATGAGAGATAGTGGTAAAGAATTACTCTTCCATCTCCCAAACAGTGAAACTAAACCTCAAGATCAAAAGCTTTAGCAGTGCTTTTCACCCCTCAGATTCTCTCAGAAATTTGCTTCATTTATTTGCGAGAGCAGAGTGTTGTGGCACTCAATCAAATGCACAACAAACACTCAGCACGGCTCGTAAGTGCTGAGGCGCTCTAACGAGTTAACGAGACCAAATCCGTACAGCTCTGCAAGACAAGAACGCTAAGTGAAAACCGGGACCACTGACCGTTGTTTATTTGTTTATTTGTTTCTAAATGGAAGTTCTGTTGCAATGTTACGTTTTTTAAGAAACTATGGTGTGGCAGAGATGAAGTAAGGATAACAGCTGTAGCTTTCTCCAGCCCGTCCGCAATATTATGAGTGAATGAGGTTTGTAGCACCAGTCTGTGGAAGATGACTGAACATCTCAAAGAGGAGTTACGCCCTTGAGCGACACATTTGCTGTGCGAGTCTGTTACTTTACTGTCTGGGCCTTGATGTCAAACACAGCCTCTTCCAATAAGGAGGCTTCCCTCCATTCCAGATGTGTTTCCACATACCTCAGTGGACTGGATAATGTGCTATTGATTTGAGTTCAGATTTTCTAAACATCTTATTTTTGATCCGAAAAGTATAAAGTGAGCTTTATAAACTTTTCTCCGTTTTGAACCTACTAAACTTACTATGTTCACTACTGCTCAAACAGGCACAGCATCCTCCATCCTCCATTACTCCACTACTGACTACTTAACTTCAGGTGCCCATCAGAGCACAACTGCTTTTCTTGATCCAGACTGATATCCCGCCAATGAAGGACTGTCCTGAAATCCCGCTCATTCTCCTGTATGCTGGCCAAATAAACAGGACGCATCACGTGGTCTGCGGCGGAGATCCATCCAGGACCTGCTGCAGATCAGAAGAGAGCGGTGGAGCTCCAGACATGTGCCTTCTAATTTCTCCCCTCTGTGTTTACACATGGGCCTTCCAGGATGAAATTGTTTCCAGTAATGTGGAGCAGTGTGACCAGCAGGCCTCAATGTAAACAGCTGTAGACAAGGGGGAGCAGTCAGGATTTACCTCTCCTTTCGTTCTTCACTTGAGAGAGAGGGCACTATTCGCCGAGCTGGAGACAGACAGGGATTTATGACTTATTCGCACTCTCCTCTACTGCCTGTCTCACTGCCAAGTCCTTACACACCAGCCCGTGAGCTATTGACTATCTGACACAACGCATGATGGTTTACGTAAGGTTTTGTGTGACGATTGTTAAATGTTCAAAGTCATGTTCACCTCAGGACATGCAGTTGTATCAGGCTTATCAAACTTATCAGAGGTAGAACAATAATCCAGCATTGTGTTTTGATTTTCATGTTCTTATTTGTGTGTGTGTGTGTGTGTGTGTGTGTGTGTGTGTGAAGAAAAAGTGAGAGAGGCAAGAGGGAGACAGAAAGAAAATGAGGGGAGTAACTAATGCTAACTGATGCTAACTAATGCTAACTGATGCTAAATCCTAACTAACTAAATCCTAGAAAAGAATTCTTCATGTTTTCTGCCAGGACTCTCTGTTCTATCAGTCAAATCAAAGAATGTCTTAAAGATTGCATCAAAGTACGTGATTCCATGAAAGAATGTGCCGATCATGCACAGGTGTATTGCTCTGGACAGCCAACACAGGTGCGTTACCTTTACAGCCACAAAACTTCTCAAATCACCCAAGAAGAAAATGTTCTCACAATCTTTGTTTGTACTCCCTGCCCAACCCACATAAAAATACACACTGAAACAGTTCAGGTCATGGAACTGCGTAGGAGACGGACGTGGAGGTTAACCAATAGATGTTAAACTGCGTGCGGTCCTAGGCTGGACACAAGAGGTGTGATTGGATGTTCTATACTATGTTGTTGTCATGGGGATTTCAATTCTCCCAGGCCCTGAGCTTTAATGGAGATCCATGAGGCCCAAAAAAAAAACTACAGGAGAGGCCCCCGTTCAGTCTCAAAGGCGCTTTGATCGAACTGCACTTGAATAAACAGCTGAGTTTTACCATCTAGTGTAATCTATGACTGATCCAAGAACAGTCCATGGGTATGACAGGTTGCGTTGGCCAATCAAGTTTTATGAGAACGTGCTGGTTTCACCCACTCTAAATCTGTCATATGACGGTATGGTAGATGTTTCTTGTTGTCTCTGTGTGAACAGTTGCTTTTTAAGTTAGACATTACTGACATGCTGTTTGCAAAGTAACGAATCCCAGCTCTACCCGAAACCTAACAAACTTTAACTGTTTATAACATTTTGATAGTGAGGTTGAATAGACTGTTCTAGAACTGGACTTGTTTTGAAAAGCCTGCCATGTTATGCCAAGTCATCCACTCATCACAGTCCTATGAGCTGCCGACGCTGTTTATGGTTTATTTTGTTTCTTTGTTAGTCAGTTTGTTTTTTATTGTTGTTTTTTATTTTTTTGGTTGTAAATATATTTTTTCTGCTCACGTTTTTAATTTTTTTTTTCCCACAGTGGCTAATCCTAGATGGCTTAATATTGCTGGTTGCACAAGTCTGCTGTGTTTGATTGTCTCTTGGGTGAGTTGTTCACCTTTTGGAAGCCCAGGTTTGGATTTGTAAGGTGAAACCCCTCAGTTAGATCCTGAAATGGGTGGCATGTTTTTCTTTTCTTAACAAAAATGTTATGCATTCATGACTACAAGCAGTGACAAAGGCAGACAAACACACACACACACACACACACACACACACCTTTAGAGTAGTTAAGATAAGCTGTTTTTCTTTTGACAGCTTGAAAAATCAAGAAATATCTGCCAGCGTTCAAGAACACTCACTACACTGCCTTCTGAGGAATCTGAACAATGTAAACTGTCGTAGATAATTACCTTCAGCCATCTGAAAATAGCCCTCATTTACCTGAAGCTCTCCCCTGCAGTGTACACGCCTGGATCAGTCGGCTTAATCTCCGTCTGTTTCAACAGACACATGGAGGAGGAGGCTATGCGTGCGACGTACCCCATAAATATTTTGATGTTTAAGATGTTTGTGTCAGAGATTGTGTCCTTTTTCAAGGCAAAGCGTTAAGATAATCAGTTTCATACGCACACCCAGAGCAGAGGGGCTTGAACACTCCACAGGAATAAGAACACATGTGGAATACCAGAGACATTCCAAACATAACTTTTGCGGGGTTTTTTTGTGGCAGACCTTGGTTTAAAAATGCTCTAATAACATATCCTTCTTCTATATTTGATCATGGAATTAAGGCCTGTCCTCAGAAAGCGTTTGTTAAAGTGTTACTGTTTACCAGGCTGCTTTGTGCCATGCACAAATTGTCCTGTTGACATAATAAATGGTTTAAAATGTAAAAATATAAAATATAAAATGGCTCTATTGTTATTTTTTGACCTTACTGTCAAAAACAAAGGTAGTCAAAGGCCTTCCATACCCAGACTAGAAGAGTTATTTTTAGGGGTTTTGATCTTTAGGATTGCTAAAGTGCCTTTGGTGCTCCCACACGCAGTACTCTGGGTGTAATTATAACATAATTATATATGTAAGAGCCTATTATATGTAGAAGCAATATAATATAGAAATATTTGAACGTTTGGACAGTATTTTGAACACGACCATCAAAACTAGACACACAGCCTTAGCAGGGGGCCGTGGCAGGAGGTCTGTTCAGCTCTAACAAAACTCGAGAGAAGCTGAATGACCCTGAGCTGAGATTCAGACATCTAAACTCCAGCAAGCTGCCAATTATCCTCCAGTAATCTCTGCATCTTTCTGCCTCTGCGTTTTAGTTTGGCCTCGTAAAAAGAGAACCTTTAAATACCTGACAATGAACCTGTTGATGTCAGTAAACAGAAGTTCGAGTTCCTTCACGCCCTCTGATATGAGCAGTAGAAAGCAGAATTAGTGAGAGGAGCAGGTCTTGGCGTGCTGAGAGGTTTCTATTTTGGTTTTGAGGTCTCCTCACCTTGGGGATGTAGTATACAGACCTGCCAAAACAGATGGGAAAAGAATGCATTAAGACTATCAATTAAACTAACTCTGGAGCAAGGTTAGCTGCAGGTGATGAGATGTATGGAGTTCAGTGCTCTAAGAACTAGGTGAGTGTTGCCGTGGAGGATAGGGCATGTGTGCTTCTGATGTTGATGAAGTCTGGGAGATTCTGAGTTTATTAACGGATCCCAGAACCAGTGACCTTGAGCTGCAAAATCATTAAAAATCTACAGCGTTGGAAGAAAAGCCTTAGACATTATGTGCAAATAACAGTGAGTAAAAGCTAACAACCACAGTTAGCATGGTGTGATTTGTATAGTGTAGATCAGTGGGTGTTCTTTCAACCATCCAAAGAAGCTTTGGTTCACCAAACAATCCAAAACAACATTAATGAAAACAGTATGAACTCCTGCTGGCCCAGGACAACCACCTGTGAGTCACTGGGTTCAACCAGCAGTCCAGCAAACTCTCTGTCATTCTCCGTGTGTTAAGTGAGTTCAGGCAGGTATTTTCGCTTCAGGCTGGAGCTTCCCAGGTGGATGTGGGAACATCACGCATAGGCCTCAACAGAGCTCCCATGTGGAACAGGACCATAGCAAGGGTGCCAGAGCAAATTCCTGCTCCTGGCAAGGACTCGCAGGTGAAAGCGATACTGATTGTGATCTCCATTGTGTGCTATGGCATCGTGGGTTACTGTGGGTGTGGGGTGGACGGGGAGGGGAGGGGGGGGGGGGGTATCCGAACCCTTAAAACTGTACCTTATTTTCCACCACAAGAATAGCCTTTTTTTTTGCAATTTAAGCCTATGATGCCAAAAAATG
>JAOYMR010000016.1:9928001-9946542 GCA_025802075.1 Tenebrosternarchus preto | reverse complement strand
GCGCGCCTCCGGGCGCGGGGGCCCGTCGCCGCCCGTCCCCGCGGCCGCGCGCCCCCCTCCGGCCCCCTCCGCCCCCCGGCCGGCGGGGTGACTGTGTGTTTGTGTGTGTGAGTGTGTGTGTGTGTGTGTCTTTCTCCTAACACCCCGGGGTGGCAGTAAACACTCAGGGAGTGTTGGAGCATGCATAGCGTGCCGTGGTAGCCCCGCCCACCTGGCAGTTTTTGCCAACCGCCACCACCTACGGGCGGGTCGCGTCCTCTGTGACCTGACGACCCCGTCCTCCACCCAGCTGGGTCGCGCTGACAGACCCGCCACCTGGCGGAGGCAGAGCTCACATCCCGACCCTTCGTTGCCTCGGCAGCGACCTCAGCCGCGGAGGAGCTCCTCTGGCGTGACGTCCCGGGCAGAGAGTTGAAGGAAAGTGCACAAGGTCTCCGCCTTCATCGAGCAGAACGAGAGACGTGAACTGAGCACAGCCTGGGACGACTGCCAGATCCTGCATGTTTGCAATGACGGGAAAGAGTGACAGTCCGAGAAAGGATCACGGCTACCGTGAGCAGAGAAAAACACCTGAGAAGGTAACAGAGAGGGCAAACGACCAGTTATGTTAGAGTTGCCTCACTGAAACAAACAAAGAGTCATGACACAGCTTTCTCTCTCTGTCTCTCTTACGCACATACACACGCAAACAATACCGATAGAGATTTTTCTCTTCAAAAGTTTGTACAGTATGAATGCGCCCTGTACAGTCTGACCCGTATACACACCCAAACTGACAATACACATGTCTCTTGTTTCACTATTTATACAGTGAAGGTGTGTGATTCATTAAAGCGTTAATCATGCGCTACACCCATTAGCAGGAGATAGCTAAGATTAGCACACAGCTGTTTCAACAACGACACACACCTGCCAGAAGAGCTCTTAGCTTCTAAAACTATTACACCATTTGCCAGAGGACACGTTCAGGAATTACCATGTTTACTGTGCTTTGTTTATACATAAAAAACGCAAACAAAAAGTCGTGTGTAGAGTGCAGGACATCTAGTAAATCCTTTTTCTTCCTGGTTTGCACCTGCTGCACCTCTGTTGGCAGCACTAGATGAATTACACTTGTGTATAGGTTTATATAAAGGAAAGTGGTGTGGAGTGCGTGCGTGTGTGTGTGTGTGTGTGTGTGTGTGTGTGTGTGTGTGTGTGTGTGTGTGTGTGTGTGTGTGTTTTATGGCACGATAAGTCATTTAAACATTTGAAACTGAGTTTGTTTCGTTTTCTCTCTGTCCCTCATTTTTGCTCCTCTCCGCTATCATCCTGAGACCTCCAGATCATCTCCTCCTGAGCCATGAGACAGTGAGAGAGAGATGGAGAGGGTGTGTGTGTGTGTGTGTGTGTGTGTGTGTGTGAGAGAGAGAGAGAGAGAGAGAGAGAGAGAGAGAGAGAGAGAGAGAGAGAGAGAGAGAGAGAGGGGCAGTGAGAGGTGCTGGTATGTGCCCTATGAGCCCTGAACACAGAGCAGTGTTCACTTCTCTAAACAAACTAATAGTTGCAGGACCACACAGCCTCTCGCTGCTGCTCATCCAGGTGGCCAAACAAAGCTGAGAGAGCGGCACACGGGCCCCCGGCTGTCCCCGGCTGCCCAAAGTTGCCCCCGGCTGCCCAAAGCTGCCCCATGCTGCCCCAGGCTGCCCCCCCCCCGTTGACACCACAGCCTCAACCAGACCTCTCCCTTTCTCTCTTCCTTCTCAAGGACAGACTCAGGGACAGTCTTGATACTACCCACAATGCACCTTGCCGGGTCCCGTGGTTCCCTTGTACTTCTCCAGAGCAACGTGGAAACTCTTCAGAGTGGAAGAAAAGGTCCAGAATTCCCTGTCTAGAAGGAGCAAAGCAGAAACATAAGACATGTGGTGAAAAAGGGCCCCAGGAGCTTTGGGGCCACCTCACTCTTGCCATGACATCACTACTATTGTGTTCTGGACCTTAGAGCGCTGGTATACTGTATGTGGCATAGATTCACTGTGAAATGAGGTTACATCAACAATTTTTGTTCAAAATATTTACTACTACTATTTTAATACATTATATATGCCTTTAAGATATAAAAATGATTTCAGTGTTTAACATGTTTTAATAGTCGTCTGTGTGTCTGCTAACACTTTCAACAACTATTTATGTAAATATGAAGGACATGTGTCTGAAATGACCTGTTTCTTTGGAAACCTTGTGTACTTCATTACGTTTGGAAATATCTCTGTTCTCCTACTGCAGTTCTCCCTGCAACCAAACAGTTAACAAGGACACGTATGTAACAGTGACACAGACAACCAACGTAAGGGCTTTAGCACCAACCCAAAATGTTGACACCTTGTTTATAAGAAACATGCACCTACAAGCTCTAACCACAAAATTCCTCAAATTACGGTGGACAAATACTGGAATCCTGGGGCGTGAAAAGCCACAGGTGATAAACATAAGCAAACTAAAGGCACAGAATCTGTTTACTTAATTAAGGAAGCATGAGTTGCATCATTGTGATTCACGCAGGACAAGGCTGTTCTCACAGCGTGAACTGAACCTTCTAAGCAGTATTTATGGACGGTCCTCTGAGTTGTTTTGTAGCATTTTTATTGTACTGTTTGATATAACAAAGCTGCCATTAACATCCACCCACTTTTGTCAGCCTATCTGATCCCAGCCCACACCTACAGTGCAGAAGACAATGCTGCATCGTATCGTGTGTGAGCTCAGAGGGAAAACACAGCATTTCCAACCATCCGTTTGATACGTGATCAAACTGTTCCAGATACGCTCTCTCCCAGTAGCTGCTGATTCCAGATCTGACATACCCAGAGAGACACATCCAGAGAGACACAAGAACACTGATTCAGGAACAGTTTTTTTATGGTGTTCTGCAAGACATATAAGGAAGAAGGAAGATGTTTATCATGTGAAGCTTATTACCATGTTCCATGGAAGTGAGGCATGGCTCCAGGAGAATATCCAAGGACGAAACACGGCGATGGGAATAATCTTCTCAAAGCATTCTGGGATGGCTCAGCCCTGTTCATTCCAGGGTTCCGCATTAAGTGGCAGGATCTCGAAGCAGGGTGGTCTGTTTCACTCACTCTCACAGACTTAATAAACATGACACCTTGCTGCATGCCAAAACATTAATCGTAATTTATATGCAAGGTAGAATAAATAGCATGGACAGTTATTCTGGTTAGCGTCTGCGCTGATGCTGTTCTTCATGCCTATTTTGACAGACTTGGATGGTCCGCATTAGCAAGTCATCGTGTATGAATGCAAAGAATCTGGTGTGGAGCGTCTCCGTCTACGCAGAAGGAACACAGGGTTTGCTGATGTCCACATTCATCCTCATGTTCAACACAGGGTGTCCTAAATTTTTCCCAAAGCACAGACCCGGCTCAGAGCTTCCAAACTGTGCAGATATGAGTGAACGAGGGATTGTCCAGACTACATCTGTGAGGAGACCTTAGCATCAACCCTGGGACCTCTTAGTCAGATAGAAAAATATCCCCAGGTCTTTTGGCCTACCATACAATGTGAAGATCTAAAAATCTTCCTTCTTCCTCATACTCCGTCAAGACCTTTGTTAGAGACAACTGATCCTCTATCAGGCCTTTGTTTCATCTGGATGATTCACATTCAGTCTCATATAGGGAGGATCTGATCTGGAGTCAGGGTATAAGGGCATAACATGACTAGAACCACTGGCATGTCAGACACCGAGGCAGCTTAAATGTAATACACACACTTATGGGTGCAACATACAATAACATGACTTATAGGGCAGGTGTGCGAGAGATGACAAACAGTGTGTGTGTGTGTGTGTGTGTGTGTGTGTGTGTGTGTGTATGAGTGTAGGATTGATTATTGGCTGCTGTTTGAACCTTCAGCACAGTAGGAGACCACATACAATCTGCTGTCTCAACAATACCTACCAAACACAGTCTCAACAGTACCTCCCAAAAACAGTCTCAACAGTACCTACCAAAGACAAGCTTTTACAACATTTTGTATGAGCAGATATTTAGAATCATATAATGCACAGGGTCCAGATGGCATGAAAAATACATACAGTATTAAATACATACAGTATATGGTGATTACAGTAAACAGTTCAGTTGTGTTCAGTATTATTAAAATAGTATCTTACTCAGCTGTCTAAACAGAGATTATCTATTGCTATGTTAGTAGAAGGTCCTCCAGGTTAAAGCACAGCTTTGTGTTCAAGTGTGCCCCCTACTGGTGCTACATATAAACAACCACAAGGGGGGGGGGCTTTCCTTTGTCTTAAATCTGCCTTTAAAGGTACAATAATTAATTATTCATGCAGCAGAAATGGCACAAATCATACTACCACATGTTGAAAAAAGAAAACTTGGATTTATAAATCTTTGTATTTATGTTTAACTCTTTTAATTGGTGTGTTTTACTGTGGTACAATAAAAAGCCTTTATGTAGTTTTGAAAACAAACTAGAACAGCCTTTATCTATTTAGCCATTGTTATGGTGACTATGACGATAAACACAATAAACTCTCATGTTTAATGTAAAAACTGCCCTACAACAAGAATAGGTGTGTGGTGAGTTATTACTGAGCTGCTGATATAGTGGCTGTAAAACTGTTCGAACAGCAAATGTGGCCAGCTTCATTGCTGCCACTGATAAACATTAATACAACGTCTGTAGGGCGGAAGGCTCTCTTGTGGGAGAACCTCAGTACTGGACGGTTAAAACCTCCTCAGTTTGTTAAATTATAAGAAATGAGCTCAAAGAAAATTTCTATATTAAGCACTTAAAAGAAAAAAGCTTAAAGGTATCAGAATATAAACAGATTATAGACGTTTCAGCTGAAGGCTTTTTTTTTTAGCATTGTATTCTCAGAGGTAATAATGTTAGTCATGTCTTACTGCAACTGATTAAAAGGAAAGTAATAACAAGAACTGTAAAAAGGTCATATGTATTGTTTGTTTGATTATTGTAGAAAAATACAAATATTATACTTTGCCTGTGATGCTCTGCTGAGCAGAATCTCATATATCAGCATTACTAAGCAAAAAGTGGATCTGCACTGTGTTTCAGATCTGTGTTTTTGTGGCTGTATCAAATATCCCAACTTCACTCCAGCTTAGGAAACATGGCCGTCCTTCGCTCGGAAGGAATAAAGATCTGCTTTTTGCCTAATCTGCAACCTCATCGCACTGCCAGCGAGTGTAAGCAAACACGCTGGTGGTTAATGTAACGCTAAACGTGTGCTGATGTGCATCTCGTTCCCAGCACTGTTCCGTGGTGGTGTAGGGCAGGAGGTGGAGTAAGGTGGGCGGCGGTGTAGGGCAGGAGGTGGAGTGAGGTGGGCGGCGGTGTAGGGGGGGAGGTGGAGTGAGGTGGAGTGGGCGGTGTAGGGGGGGAGGTGGAGTGAGGTGGAGTGGGCGGTGGTGGGATCGTGAGCCAGCCCAGGTTCTATTGCAGTTCCACATGGAACTCCAGCGCCGTTGCTGTAAGACGGTTGATTCTGCAGGATCAGAGCTCATCGTCCAAGTGATGCCATGATCCACACCACAGTCTCCACAGTCTGCGTTCAGCAGAAGGACAACAAGAAGCTGCTGGGGCCTTTGCTTTTTAGCATCTTACAATAACCTTCCTCAGCAGGTGCCGTGTGAGTGTTACTTGGATACTGTTAATCTTGATTGTTATGTTGAGACCTCAGACGTTTGGTCAGTGGCTGTGAACGGGTTAACCTCAGAGGATCTGAGCCTCATGCTACTCCTGGTGTGGAGGGAATAATGAGGGGGTGTGGCTTGGTGTGGAGGGAATAGTGAGGGGGTGTGGCTTGGTGTGGAGGCAATAGTGAGGGGGTGTGGCTGTGATGCATCTCAGAGGTGCTGTGTGGTGATGAGATCAGTTGATAACCCTCATGTCTCTCTGTCTGTCTCTGTCTCTTTCTCTCTCTCTGTCTCTCTCTCGGTCTCTCTCTTTCTACCCCTGATTTTCGTTGAGGATGGAAACACTCTTGTTGTCATGACCTCCCCCTAAAATTAGCTCACACAGACTGTTCAAGTTATCACACTTGGGTGCTGACTGTTCTCACGGGTCAGCACAGACTGAGCATCTAAGTATCTATGTCACAAGGAAAACCTCTGTATTCCATTTTCACACAAAACGAAATAATTTTGTTTTAACAAAAAGTGACTTCATTTCATGAACTAATGTTAGAAATATATCAGTTATAATCTTGTTTTTGGCTCGTTAAATAAGTGAAGTGTTTGCAGTTGTTATTTCTGGAATGGCCGTCTGACATCCCGAAGAGAAAAGGCAAGACAAATGAATAGAAGTAGAGTCTGGTTTCCCAGAACTTTCCCCTCCCACACAAGTGGATCGGGAGTCAATCAGATGCACTCACAGCAGCATCACGTGACCTTCACAACACACGTGGCTTCAGCAGCCCAGTTTTGCTCTGGCACGTGGGTAGGCTGTGCACATGCGCACGTGGGCATCACCATGTAAACGTACAGTACTGCTCATGCTGAGCAGAACTGTCCTCAAAACCTCAATGTCTTCAGAACCTTATTGTCTTCAGAACTTCAGTGTCCTCAGAACCTCACTTTCCTCAAAACCTCACTATCCTCAAAGCCTCAATGTCTTCCGAACCTCAGTGTCCTCAGAAACTCAATGTCCTTAGAACCTCGCTGTCCTCAAAACCAAGAGCAACATGGGATTAAGGTGTTAGGATTAAAGTGCCAAATTTGAAGTGTTACAGTTAAGGTTATGGTGTGATGGTTAAAGTATTAATCTTAAGACATTAAGGTTACTGTGTTAAGGTTCAGAGGTTACAGTTGGCATTCAACTGGCTGTTCTGATGTCTTTCTGAGCTTTTCCCAAGCTCCAGCTGGGTGTCCAAATGGGTTTATGGCAAAGAGAAGCACCTGGCATTTTCCCCATGGAACCACAAATATGGTGGCAAGTTTCAGATACTAGCAGGCTTAAGGGAGGCCTAATAGTGTCACACAGTAAACTGTGAACGTACATTAACAGAGATTATCAAATAGTGGGGAAAATTAGGAGAACGAATGTAGAACTATGGTACAGAACTAAAGGGTTTCACTCCCCGACAAAGTCCTACCTAGTGCATTTTAACATGGGACACAGTAAGCTGGGCTGCTTTAGATGCAGTTGTTTTGATACAAGGTGAACACGATGGATTTAATGCTTACTGTAGCTCCAAAATGAACATACTACAGCACTGCATTGATGAAATATACTCTAGTCTGAAAGCAAAACCAAATTTCATGTAAGCAAAAGTTGATCAAAAATGATGAACCTCAATAGTGTTAATCATGTGTAAAGTCTATTACATGACGCAGGTATATAATTTTTAATCAACGTTTAAACAAGGTTTGTAAAAATGGCTGCGATCGTGTGCACATAGATTGAGCTTCTAGTGTAGAAGTAGCACTGGTCGAGATTCCCACAAACCCCTTAGTCCCATAAAAAAGTCACGAGGTCATTAGGTTTATTGTTTATGGGACTCCGCTGCGCGGTATCTTCCTCAAACAGTCTTGCGGCTCCCCGAGGTAGTTACGTTAAGTGGCGTGTTTATGCTAACTAACTAGCCCCATGACGTCCGACTGCTTACCGTGGCCATGAACGGGCTAGCCCGCCAGCATAGAAATCGCAAAAAAAGAGCATCTTTTATCCAGCGATCGGACTAACCTCGTCACACCATGAGAGTGGCCCAGATCCCCGGAGAGGACCTCTCCTCGCTTATCAAAGCTCCCAGTGCCTTGCGCAATTAACTGGCTAAATTTCTGAGGCCACCGCGAGCCTGGGTGGTCCGCGCCGGCTAATGACACTGTGCCGTTCCCAGAACAAAGTGGAAACGGGGACGCGCAAATGCTCCATTTAAAAAGAAAGAAGGACAGGGTTAGGTTTGATGGAACGGATAAAAACCCATCAGTGGTGACGTGTTCTGCATCGTCATCGAAATGTGTCGAGGGAGGACCAACGATGAGAAGTACTGGAATTATGGAGTAAACATACGGATAAACAGAGAGAGAGACTGGTGCAGAGATCAGACTGACATAAGTAAACACTGTCACAAGTGTAACCAAAGAACCTCAAGAGAGCATCTCTTGACCTCTTTTCGTGTATTTCCATTTATTATAGTAGTAGCAGATCTGTGACAAAAAGGAATATCCTAATATTGATAGATAAAGAACATAGCAGGTTGTTTATTTAAATTCATGCTATTTTCGTTACAGGTTAGAGTCATGAATATTACTGAACTTTGCATGCTAGAAGCTGCCCCTTCTGTGGTCTGTAGACGAAAATCAATGTGAAATGGTCAAATGCAAAGATTATAAAGATGTCACGAATAATTTAGTAATTCAATAATCTAATAATTTGGTAACCTGCCTTGACTTTAAACATATGAATTCTCCATAGTTTTCTTGTGAGACAAAGTACCCATCACCTGAATAACCCTTTACAGTAGGGCAGACACTAAGACTTTCCTCACAACAGTCTAAGGTCAGTAACATCCCTGATGCCTCCCTTTCAGTGGTATGATAGTGTCAGTGTTTAGCCAGCCCCTCTCCCCTTGGAAATGGTAGCTGTTGTTCCCGCACCAGACTGTTGTTCAGTGCCTCTCCATCATGTGTTTGTGGAACTCAGACCTGTAGATTTGCAGAGAGGACTTAATCCACTACAGTGAGTCCACCCAGGGATGCTGTACCTGACGCTTTAGAAGTCTGACATTCTTTACTGCATTGAACCTTTTTATCTGAACTAATTGTGTACAGAACGTGTGAGACTCTGCCACTGTTGTATGTGATGTGATATATTTGCTCTTCTTGGTGGCCTGTCTAGGACATCCTCTGATGAACAGGCAGGATTCCTAACAGCTCATTCTTGTAGTGTCAGTATGTAACCTTCAGTATGCCCATTCTTGAAAAAAGGACAGTTCTAGAATGAAAATGTCTAGCCCCAGAATGAAAAGGGGTAGTTCTAGAATGAGAAGAGCTATTTCTAGATTGAAAACAGTCGGTTCTAGAATGCAATAGACTAGTTCTAGAATGAAAAGGGCCAGTTCTAGATTTAAAAGTGCCAGTTCTACAACAGATTTGTTTCAAAATTCCAGCTCAGCCACGTTCTCCACACTTAATGTCTCATGGCACATTTAACAAGGTCCTGAGGAAACCGCACAGGTTGTTTGCTGAGACCTCTGTCCCAGGCTTTCTGATGATTTCTCAGGGCAGGTGGAGTTGAGAGAGGCTTTGCAGTGACAGTGGAGTCCCCTGTGTGTCCAGCTCTGTCCCTTTGTCTGCTGGGTCACTGGGCGAGGCCAGGGTTTGGGGTAATGGGCTACTCCTGGCTCTGACACCAGCAGCCGTAGTGGTGGTGGACATTGTGCATTGTGGTTGTTCTCGCTGCACTATTTCCTGTCTTCTGCACCCACACTAATTAGATATTTGGGTGGCCCAGTTTATTGACTTTGCTGAAAAGCGGAGGGTTATATTAACATTTGTACTGCGTGTTCTCAGCAGTGCTGCATTACAGAGGCTGTCCCCAGAGAGCTGCCTAAGACGGCGGGGCTGGAGGGCAGGAGGGGCCTAGGGAGCAGGGGCAAGTAAGGCAGGATAGGGGAGCAAGCCTCCTCTCCTCTTCTCCTCTCCTCTCCTCTCTATGGTTAAGATGCATGGCTGGACCCTGTGTGCTAACTCACACGTGTGTTCCAGCACATGTGTTCAAGCACGTGTGTTCACGTGTGTTCCAGCACATGTGTTCAAGCACGTGTGTTCACGTGTGTTCCAGCATTTCCAGAAACATCCTGCACTGGTCTGTAAATGTACAGAATGCATAGTTTCAAATTTGCTCTGGGTTGATTAAAGGTCCTCCTTTCACATTTACAAAGCATTTAGACTTTGTGAGGGCTGTTTTCAATCATGTATTTCCAAATTTAAAGATGATTGAAGAGTGTACGTTTAAAATGACAGGAAACTATAAATAATTCCATGTTATTTTACTGTAAACAAATGTGGGATTGAAAGTGTCCCATTCTGTTGAAATCTGCAGTAAAAGCACAAACGTTGATGTTCAAAAAGATTTGTGGCCCTGTATGTTCACCTAGTTTGTAATTAGGCATAAACAGTGATAGTAACATATTCATTTTCGCATTGAATCATTGCGACATGTAAGAGCTCAAAGGAACTCAAGGGTCATTACAATAGCCAGTGTGTAGGAAGGACAAGCATTTGGTCAGTTGGCAGCACATCTTTCTGCAACATGCTAGGGTTATGCTTATTATTTGTTATTGTTTATTATTGTTTATTATTGACCATTATTGATCGTTATTGTTCATTCCCAATAGTAAATCAAAAACATAAAATGGATCAATCAGTTCAATGGTTTTCTTATTCTGATTAGTTTTATTTGGTATTGATCAATTTTACTTGGTATTTATTTGGTGTTGATCAGTTTTATTTATTTATTGATCAGTTTTATTTGGTATTGTAATGTGAAGGAAACATAACAAAACTAGAACTTTGGAATTACAATCAAGAAAAGTTCACTACAAAAGAGTTCACTACAAAAGAGTTCACTGCAAAAGAGTTCACTACAAAACTACACTGCAATATCAGGTCCAACTTTTCAAACCACTTCAAGAGAAATATAAGACCCAGTTACTGGATCCAGTTATTGGATCCAGTTATTAACTGTATTCACATGAAATTATTAAAAGTTAAATATATATATAAATGAAACTAACATTTGGCAAAGACCAGAATAATAACAAAACAAAACAGAATAATTATAACAAACATTGTTTTATGTAATTTGATTTCTTTTCACCAAAGCAATTCATTCTCACCAAACCAACTGGCAATAATACAACTAAGATTTTTTTTATTAATGCATTATTTTAACTTAATTCTAATGGAAAGAGAAAATGTGTAAGATGTGTTTTGTTTATTTCTCTCAATTTCTTTGCTTATTTTTGGTTTTCAGTTTTTCCTTTCATACTTTTTGAAGTGATGTGTTTGTCTCATAACACACAGCTTTTGATGATCTTATTTTCATTATTTTTAAGATAAAATTACCAGATTATCAGATGGTCAGATTACCATAAAAATTCCACTACTACACTTAATAACTGTACCTCTCCCAAAATCATGTTAATTCATTAAAAAATATTTATATTTAATGATTTGAATTATTTAAACATTGTGTTAAATAGGTTGTGTATAAATATGATTTGTTTAATAAATTATATTTAAAGATGTGTTTAAGAAGTTGCATTTAAATATGATATTCAGTAACTTGTGTTAAAATATGATGGTTTAATTAAATGTGTTTAATAAATTGTGTTTGAGATTCTTCATGTTTACCAGTCCTGTTTACTAGCTGTGTTTACCAGCCACATTTATCATTACTCCGTGGACACAGGACATAATGCACAAGGCAGATTCATGTTGTATTTTTCAAATAATTCTCTTAAGGTGGGCACTAAATATGTAGGAAAATCAGATGTTTCATATAAAAACAGAGATTTGTAGAGAAATTTGAGGGGATAATGAGACGACATTTTAGTGCATTATGTAGTTTAGGGCAAATGGAAAAAACACACAGTTTGACTGAAGCCAGTTTGAGTCAGAAGACAATGTTTTGATTATAGTGGTTAGGACCAAAACCTATCAGATAAACGAGATGCACTATATATAACTGCTGTGAGTAAAGCGTACGTTGCTGATGTGTGTACATTTCTGTATATACATGCATTTTTGCAAGTGCACGTGTGTGTAGTGGTGGGGAGTCCGAGGGTTTGGGGAAGTTCAGATCTTTGCTGTGATGTTCTAGGATTCCTACATCGTTTCACGTTGTGTTTTACATGCGTTAGACATGAAAAAGACATGCATTATCACGAAAGAAGACTGTGTGTGTGTGTGTGTGTGTGTGTATTCACATGAGAGGGCTAGGAAAGAAAATCCCACATTATGATGAAAACATCCTCAGAGGTGACGTTATATGAATCATGTCTGATTACAGAACATGCTGAACATGCCTTCCTCAGTCGATTTAATGATATACATATTTAATGATATGTATATTTAATGATATGTATATTTGTATGCTTAACATTAC
Organism: Tenebrosternarchus preto; assembly: GCA_025802075.1. Taxonomy (NCBI): domain Eukaryota; kingdom Metazoa; phylum Chordata; class Actinopteri; order Gymnotiformes; family Apteronotidae; genus Tenebrosternarchus; species Tenebrosternarchus preto. Next base: position 9,934,377 of record JAOYMR010000016.1, on the reverse strand, counting down.
TACTACTAAAAATGTTATTAGATAATAGATTGAATTCACACACACATTTCATGGCTGTGTGTGTGTGTGTGTGTGTGTGTGTGTGTGTGTGAATGAGATCTCCAACACTACCACTACTCTCTGGAGAGGCTGCAGGACGTCTAGCCCAGGCCTGGTGAAAGTAAACATTCTCTCTCTCTCTCTCTCTCTCGCTCTCTCTCTCTCTCTCTCTCTCTCTCTCCTCTTCTCTCTCTTTCTTCCTCTCTTTCCTTCTCTCTCACTCACTCATGGTCTCCCTCTCTCCCGTCTGTCAGCTGGAGACCACACACTCAGACCACACAGAGTCTGAGCCAACCCCAGCCCCTCGCACGCAACAAAACCCAAGCACTGTCACTTTCTGTGTGTGTGTGTGTGTGTGTTTGTGTGTGTGTAAGTGAACAAGAGAGAGACACATAAGAAAGAGTGCGATAGATGGAGAGGAAGGAAACACGAAGATTTTTTTTCAGTTTCAGTTCAATTTAGAGAGAATATGTCTGGGTTTGTATACACAAGACATATCTGTCATGGGTCCAATTCCTAAAAGCCTGATTATTTATACTGTTCAGTGTTTATTTTTAGCATTTATTTATTGGATTAATCATTATTCAGATCTTTTAAAAATATTTTTCAGTGTGTTTAAGAGTGCTAAAATATGTCATATATATAAAAATATATATATAATATATATAAAAGCCTTGTTCATGTTTGTGGTTTTAGTCTTGACTGTGTTCATGTCGAGGTTCTTCTTAAGATTCAGTTTATTATTTATTTAATTTTGTTTCATTTTTTATTTATAACCTTTATTTGTAGGGAATAGTTTGCTGTTTTTTTGAAGTGTTTTTTCATGTGTATTGTTCTCCAATCAATATCATATCACTGTTTACTTGTTATACACTGGAGTTATACACCACACCACAGCAACACATCAATCACACTGTTAAACTAGTCATAGAACTGTAGGAATAGTTATTCCGAAATCTTTGAATACACTTTATTCACATGTAATGAATTCACATTCACATTCACCAAATTTTTTAATCTTTCGCAAATAAGTGGTAAACATTTATCAAAGTAAGTAAGCCTGTTTGAATCCTCTGTGTCTGTATACTGTGAAGAACATTTCCACAAGAACATAAAATAACATATGATTTGCATGGTGGCTGTTCTGGGTTCTCTTTGGTATGCAATGCAGATTTTTAAAAGTATTTTATTTCATGAAAATGCATGAATATGCAACATTGCGCATGTACTATATAAAAACGATTTCTTAGTTACGATCTTTATAATGATCGTTTATAATTACCAAATTTATAATGATTATGTTTATAATTACCATCTTTATAATAATTATCTACTCTTTTCTAAAAAAAAAAAAAAATAATTAAATTTGCTTTATCAGTGTGTTTTTACTCTTCTATTTTGAGTGTCTTTAGTGAGTGAGTGTGTGTGTGTGTGTGTGTGTGTGTGTAGTGTATGACAGATCACTAAGGAGCCCCCCCAGCAGGGTCCGAGTGGTTGCCGTGGCGTTGTCTGTGCCCTTCTCTTCCTCCGTTTGCCGTTCTCTGCTCGTCCTATGAGAGATGGTGCAGGTGAGGCCGAGCTCAGGAGGAACATCCACGCAGCACAGAAACACAAAAGAAGCAAAAAAAAAAAAAGACTGATAACGTCTGTCTTCATTTTACTAACATTTTACTTCTGAACTGTTTTGAGTTTCTTTCATTTCTGAATCATACAAACACACACACATACACACACACACACACACACACACACACACACACACACTGGTCATCAATCACGTAAGAGATCCTTCTGTAGCTTAAACAAGTGAATAGCGTGTGCAAGAATTTCAAAGCACTGGGCTACATTCTTTCAAATTTTTTTTTTTCCTGTTGTTGCATCGATGGCAAATGTATGTTGATTGATAGCCCCACCCCACTTCACCACACCCCACCCTGATATGCCCACAGGGTCAGATGTGAATAGTTACTTTTGACTCATAAGTGCAGAATAAATACACAGTGCACGGACCGAAATGGGCTCCACACAGCGAGCCTGGCCCTGGAGACACAGGGCCCAGCAGAGGAGCCCCTCACAGAGCAGAGAATGAAAGGCAGAAGTTGAAACGCAACACAAACACATTAAATCTGGCAAAAGTGTGTTGTACCCTGAAATATTCTGAATGAGAATAATAAACGTATGTAGTTCGATATGGAATGGTTGTAATTATAAGGAGGGTGATATGCGCAGATTCAACAACAACTTTTAGATCTGAAGAATAGTTCTGTTTTTTTGTTCTGGAAAGGGTTTCTAGCTGTTAAAGTTGCATGAACAGTTTTTCTGAATAATATTTTATTATGAAAAAACACCTTTTGTTTAATTAAATCTTATTAGCTGTTTAGAACTGTAATTTTTTTCATTTTTTATGCACTAAATTGAGCTCTGTTTGTTTTTTGAGGGTTTTTATAACCAAACGTTTACCAATCTTCCAAGTGTGCGATGTCTGCTCAGCTGTTTGTGTCTCTTTGGCTGTAGTGCACCATGGTCCTGAGTTCATACTGAGCAGCAACTACATAAAAATATGCTTTTACTTCCTCAAGGCACCAAAAGGTGAATGTGACTGTCAAAAGAGCCACTTCTAGAACTTTCTTTAGAACTCATTTATTTAATAATGTCTATATAATGTCTCTATGTTCATAATAATTCAATGTAGGGACTTTGAGTTTGTTGGATGAAATCCTGATTGAACTTATGTTTGAAAATTCATACAACAAACAAGAGAGAAGTAAAATTATTTTTAAAAATGTTTAAAAAATGTAAAAATATCTTTCTCTTTGCTAACAGCGTGTAATGCGTGCAGTTTAATTTTATTTCTCCATATGCTTCATGTGATTTCCCCATGTGAAAGGTAAAGCTGGTCTTTCTCTCTTATGGTGACACTTTAAGCTTCTCTCTGTATATGTGTCATGATTGGTGCCACTAACTTTGAGCTCCTCAGATGCACTGGGGTCAGCTGTGTGTTCTCCCCCCTGCTGCAGCAAAGCCAGATGTGGAGTTGGCGAGCTGTTCCCAGACCTGCGACGGGACCAACCCAAAGCCCTTAATGTCTCTATGAGGCCATGCAATACAGGGGACAGGAGGCTACGGGTCATTAGCAGAGATCAAAGTGCATGTAAACATGACAGCCACTTCACGGAGCCACCCAGCAGAGTAGGGCTTTACCCTCCTCCTACTACCGCCCCTCCTCCCTCTGCACACCAAGCTAGCAGTGCCCTCTACAGGATCAAACAAAAACTGCAGGCCTGTCTCGACAAGTCCTCTGCGCGTTTGTTAAGCTGAAGGACTGAAATGATCTGATGTTAAAAATGTTGATTTTCTCACAAAAGCACAAAAAGTAGATCATTCAGTTAAAAAATAAAAATAAAAAAAATACACGCACACATATATATGTATATACACATATAATATATATGTATATATGTATGTATATATATATGAGCTATCTGAAAGATTAGGACCTAAGGAGCTCATTCAGAGTCTAGAATGTGCTGAGATGGACACTTCTGAGGAAGGAGAGTTTCTTCTCGTTCTTTTCACGGTATGTTCAACGCTTGCTGGGTGGCGCGCAAGTCCCCATTAGTGCTCGTTCACAGTGGACGCGGTTTAGCTGATTGAGAATGTTTCTCTTTCATTTTTTCCCCTTCTGCTGTTGCCTATAAGGTCACGTGAGAGTGCTTTGCCTCCGCTCGCAAATGGTAGGAAAATATACAGCCGACAGGCTAAATTGGCTTCTCGTTCTGAGATGTTATCGTTGGTTTGTTTTGAAGTCGAAAGCTTCTCAGGTCTGTATATGAAAAAACTTGAGACAAAACGTGTTCCATTCATAGCTGAAAAATGTGTTACTTTTCAATCGGTCTGTTGCCGTGAATTCCACTCTAAGTGGAAATAGGCGTTGTATAAACCGTAGAATGATATGGTGAAGCAGTATTCAAAGTACGCAATAGAAAAATAGTTGTTAAGTGGAGAAACAGGTGTTAAAGGAAGACTGAAAGTTTTAGAGACTACTCCAGAAAAATCTGGAACAGCACAGAAAAGTACACATATATATATATACAACAGGAGACCGTGTGCTGAACACTCGGACGATAACAAACGTCCACTAAAAAGTTAAAAAAGTTTAAACAATCTGTCGCACGAAACAGCGCGTGCGACTCCGAGAATGAATACAACGGTCCCACGCACCCAAGCGCGCGCAACCCACCCAGCGAGTGTTTGGATAGAACGCGTCCTCTCACGTGCTCCCAAAGACTCGCGACAAAACTCCACTTCTACCAGGTAGCCCAAATAGTCTCTTTCCTTATCGCTCTAATCTGTTAACACAGAGGCCCAGAGCCAGTCGGTCTCTTACAATCAGTCATTCGGACAAATTTTATTACAATCACTCTCCTGTGGCTTTCCGGAGCTGAATGCAGTCAGTGTTGTCATTGTTCGGTTAGAGCCATGAAGTAAACAAAAGCATCAAAATTCTGTTATCTCGACCGTGTAGGGATTTCTTGAAGAACAATAAAAGTCAACTGCAATGTTGAGGATGTGCACGCCGTACCGGATAAGTGCGTTTCCTTATCGTAACCATGCAACTTACATTTTTTTTTAAATAAAACTGATTTTAGAACATTCGTAAAGTAAAGCATAACAATAACTCTAGGAAGATTAATCCATTCAAGCAAAAATATAAATCTCATCATTTGGTATGAAGAGAAGATTTATTCTAAACATATTTAAGTTTTTGTTGGAAGCGAAAAACTAAAAAGCCATGATTCATCGAGTATTTGTCATGGTCTGGGTTTATGTTACTCCAGTATGAAAACGGAGAGAGAAGATCCGACAGAGTGGTTCCCCGCGAGAGCTGCTTCACCTCCCTCTCTAAACCTCGCGTCCAGAGAGGCGCTAACTGACCGGTGAGTACTGACAAGAGGTCAGGAAAGGTCAAGCCAAGGTCACTCTGGGACAGTGTACCTTGACTCTCATTTTACCCTCATGACTAAACCAAGAGAGAGTTGGGAACGGTGAAGAATAGAAAGAAAGGGAATTATTTCAGTAGGAACAAATGTGTTCTGTGAGAAAAAGCATATGTAGAGGTAAGAAAATAAGCACTCTTGATACGAAAAAAATATATATCAAAAACGTGCCTGATATCCAAAGCATTCCTGACAGTTAACCAGGTCACACACTCTGGAAGCATCTGAGTTCAGCAACTATCCACGTTTATGTCTGATTAGAGCAAATGTTTACTGTGTGTGTAATGGGAGGTTTGAAATACTCAGCTCATGAGGAATGTGTGTGACGATGGTAATAAGAGTAGAGGAGGTCTAACACACACACACACACACACACACACACATATATATATATAGCACGCGGTAACACAGATGCTACTCAAATAACATTAAAGTAAAACTAAAAATAAAGAATGAATAAATATCACAGTTCCTTTCATGGAGTGATTGCTGTCTTAATAAAGACTGAAGACACACACAATCATACACACATACACACACACACGCACAATCACACATACACAAATAGGATACAAGCATGAGAAGCCTGGATTTAAGATTAAACTAAGAATTCACATGTCTCTTGTTACACTGTGCACATTTTTAGTAGTTAAACGGTCCGTATCCTAGTGATGTAAGAGAGGGTAAAGGCTGAGGCTGCGTCAGGAGACCTGGTGCTGGTCAGCTGGTCAGTTCTACAACCCCTTACGTCTTTACTGGTGAGTCGTGCAGACGTGCTTCCGATGGTGCTGCAGTGTGGCCTGTGAGGGTCTTCCTTGCTGAGTCCTGGGGTGAGAGCTTGGAGACCCATAGAGTTTGTTTAGGTTTGCAGGGCTCTTGGGGAGAGTGTCCATTTGGCCTGATAATGGATTATAGACAGTCAGACAGCTTCCAGCTGTCCCAGCACTGCACCAGGACAATAACCTACAGTGATGGAAACCAGGCTTCTCCTGCTTCTGGACATCCTGTGTGTATATATATGTGTGTGTGTGTGTGTGTGTGTGTGTGTGTGTGTGTGTTTATTAACACTGCATTCACTCCATGAGAGGACTGTGATATAAAGTAATGACACAGCAAGAAACAGTTTGTTTTTCTCTTCTTCCTGTTCTCATTCCCAGACACTGATGAAGTCATTTAAAAAATCATAATTCAGTGATTCAATGAAAAGATTTAGATGTAGATTTATACGAATTATTAGTGCTTTCATGGGATAATGCTCATGTATTAGTATGATGTGTGTTTTAAAGGGAGAAATAAGAAATATATATATTTATATTCTATACATAAATATAATACAGCAA
>JAOYMR010000016.1:9906572-9927901 GCA_025802075.1 Tenebrosternarchus preto | reverse complement strand
CTGCTTTGTTTTTCTTGTGGGCCAGTCTTCCTGTGCACCTGTGAGTCGAGTTTCCTGTCGTTCACTCTTACTCCTGCTCTGTTTTTAATGCCCCCCCAAACCACGACTGCTGTCACTCAAGCATATCTGAGAGTTAAACATGAGGACACACACACACACATGCGCACACACACATGCGCAATACATGCACACACACAAGCAAATATACCCTTGCATGAGGGGTTACGAGTTGACCTGCATGCTCGGAGAGATGCAGGTGGATATGTTTGTATTCATGGGCACACAATACTTTTAGATAATTAGATAATTAGATCAGATGTGATGGTAATTAGATACAAATGTGATCGTAATGGGGGGAAAAATCGTTTATTTATATTCATTGCAGGATTGTTCCAGTAAATGTAATAATGACAAGAGAAAATTGAACAAAATAAGACACCTTTATAAAAATGTAACACTGTCCTGCTTGCTCCGAGGCAGAGAGACGAGAGAGGGGGTCTTTCCTATTCGTCACTGTAACCTTTCTACACCATTACCACAACATTGTGGGCAGTTACCTGCATGTGACAGTTTCCCATCAGCACTCAGTATATACCGCATACACACATGCACGCACGCGCACACACACACACACACACACACACACACACATGCACACACCCAGACAGCAGGCAGAAAAGATAACCGTCTTTGATTGTAAGATACAGACTTGTCTATAGCTGACAGCCACTCTCAGAAGAACTACACCATCTTAGTATTCAGTATTATACACCTTCTTGAGAGACTGCTTTCGGAGAAAAATAGCTTTGATTACATTCAAGATTAAAGACCTTCAGGACAAAGACATACACAAACTATCATACAATATAAAAATATAAATAGACTATTGATCACATTAAAGAATGTACACCAAGAGGGATCTTTAGCTTGATTTCGATGGCAAAGACTGTAACAGTTGCAAAGTCTTTGGAGAATGGAAGCAAAATTAAAGTACAAACAGTAAAATGTTTAACACAAGGTATAAAACTAAGTCGAAACACAAAGTATAAAACTGCTGTCAAATGCTGATACAAAAATATAATTTTATATATGCAAGAACAGATTTTTTTTTTTGTTTTCACAGACAACATTTAATATGACATACGTTTGTTCGAACATAGATTGAACATTCGAAAATATCTTTCTCCAACTGCATGTCCACTTGAAGACTGCTGGTCCTTCATCGTTATTTTAACTTCATCGTTAACATTTTTAAAAAGATCAATTTGGGAAAATCTGATATTCTACCTGCCTTGTTTCCTTGGAACATGGAAACAAGTCTCAGAACCTTTCAGCCAGGACCTGTTGGGAGGAACGTGATCAGCATGTGAGCTCATCTCAGTCCAGTCTTCTACAGGCCCCAAGAGCCTCAGGACCCTGGCTCATCTTGGACCGAGAGGCTACTGGTATTGAAAGCTGGTGATGGTGGAGGTGATGGTGGGGAGGAGGAACGCGATTGCGAAGTCTGTCTGCAGGCCTCCAATAGGAGCTCATTCCTGCATGTGTTGGAGGCTCCTCTGGTACTCCTCCATGGGGATAGCTCCCTGAGCAGAGAGCTCGTAACCTCGCAGGTAGTGACCATTGGTTTGACCCGCATAACACAGGATCTGTCTGGCAAACATGGGTTCCACCTGAGGGAGGATAACCACACTGGCTATTAGAGAGGGGAAAATTTACCCTGCAAATCACACACACTCTTCAGAAGATCCAGATTAGCTGCATCACAAGACCAATTTTATAATGTGGAAGTTTTTAATGTGCCCGTAAGGTTATCAGCACTTCTTCAGTCAGTAATTTTCTTATTGCTGGGACAACCCAATGCCAAGCTGAATCAATAGCGTTTAAATGAACATTATGCACAGATGGTTCAGAAGTTGTGCACCAATGAGCATAATATCGTGTTAAATTCAGAACATTTCATCTGTCACACCTGGATTTCAACATTTTACCAACAACTTTTTTTTTACCAACAACAAACCGAGTACGTTTGACAAATTTAAATATGATGCATTAGATGCAAAAAGAGGCTCATAGTATAGCAACATGTAAAGAAACATGAATCAGAACTATAGAGACTGATGGTGTTCTATGGACCTCTTGTGCTCTGATGGTGACATATTGGTTGGGTTAAAGTCACCACACCGGACTTGTACATACCATAAAGATCAAACTATTTCTGGACAGTTTTCACAGTTTTCATTGACAATAGAGGTTCTTAGTGTATTGTATTTTAAAAAAATGTAAGTGTAGGTACTAATAATATATAACGTAGCTAGTTGCTATGCAACCTAAGGAACTAGCTAACTAGTAAACACAATGTATACAGCTATGTGAAATATTAGGACACCCCATGAAAACCTTTGTCTTTTTTAACATATTTAAACATGTGGATATTTGATCTTCATTTATATTTGATACTGAGGGGTGAAGGTAATATAACTAAACAAATAAAATTGAATTAACATCTTTTAAAAAGAATTTGTAAAATGTAATTTATTACATTTATTAAAAATGTTCTTGTGAGGAAAAAGTTAAGACACCCCCATATTTATTACTCCTTAAAACACCTAAAATTATAATCAGGTGCAACACATCAGCTACGAATGATTAGACCATCATTAGAGAGGAGTTTTGAAGAGACTCTTATTTAAACCTCAGACATTAGTTTGATTTGCTCTTGATTGTTGAAGTGAGTGGTATCACCATGGCACGATCCCAAGAGCTCTCCGAGGTCTAAAGGTATTTTAAAAGATCTCAAAACAATTAGAAATCAGCCAGAAATCTGGTTCTCTGCCCAGAAAAAAAGATAAGTGGAGAACATTTAAACTGCCAATATAGCCAGGTCAGAACGTCCAAGCAACTTCAGCCCAAGAGCAGACCACAAGATAATAATAAAGACCACATAAAGTCTCCAACAGTCCTTGTTTTTCATCACAGGGCCTACAGTAGATCTTGCCACAGCTGATGTCAAAGTGCATGTATCTACAGAGAGAGACTGCACAAGTTTGATTTTCATGGAGGTGTGCAAGGAGAAAACACTTGCTATCCACAAAAAAACATCAGGGCAAGACTAAAGTTTGCCAGAAAACACCTAGACAAAGAGCAGCATGTCTAGAACAGGGTGCTTTTGACAAATGAATACAAAATTATTTGGGCACATTAACAGAAGGCATGTTTGGTGCAAACCTAAATCAATATTTGAGCACCTTTTCCCAACTGTGAAGCATAGAGATGGAATTGTCCTGGGTTGGGGTTGCTTTGCTGCAGCAGGGCCTGGTTAAGATCTCCATCATAGAATCCAGTATGAATTCTTCACTGTATCAGAGGTGCTGGAGGAAAATGTGAGATCATCTGTCCAAAAACTGAAGCTGAAGCAGGGGTGGACCATGCAACATCGCAGGGAGCCAAAATATTCCAATAAATCCACCAAGGAACGGCTCAAAAGAAAAAAAACAGAGAGTTCTAGAATGGTCCAAGCCCTGATCTTAACCCTACTGAGATGCTGTGTGGTGATTTGAAATGGTCTGCACAGAAACCCCTCAAACATACCTGAGCTGTGATCATCTTGCTCTGTCGCTGGGGGTCTGGGTACTCATCCCCAAAGCAGAGCACCACATGATATCGTGGCATAGGCCGTCCATGATGGATATAACCCTGCAACTCTGTGGGCAAAAAAAGAGAGAAGGTGCTTAGTTCATCATCCATATTTGTTAATGAAGGAATATTATATGAATATATAAATATATGAATTCATTATCCAGTGGGGTAACAGTTCAGGACAAACCCTATCTGTTCCTGCAATGTGCTTTTCCATAGGCACGACCGACCGTAAATGCAGAGTAAACGTTAGACTTACTGAAATTTACGATATGTACATCCAAAACATTATTGTTTACAATCCCTTTCAAACTGATTAATCCTTTAATAAAATTGTATAATCCATTAAATTATAGAACAACGGTTGGAGTAAAATAAAGTGTGATCTTTCCCCAAGACTCACACCCAAGAGGGTCCCAACACTGAAGGGTTTGAAGTTTACTGTAATGAATGACAAAGGCTAGAGGAAAGCTTGATCTGATGTGAGTCAGGTGTGGTGCTGCTGTCAGCGCCAGACCTCAGAATAACGCTACCAGATGAGCAATATGAAGACGTGACCCCCTTGCGTGCTCCAAGGACAACGATGACTCGTTCAGAGAGAGATGACATTTACAGTTTCTGGCAGGTGCAGAACAAAGTCACATTTCATCCATTTAGCACAGGCCAGCAAGTTTGGGTTTTTTTTTTTTTGGAAAGTCATCAAGCACAAAGGTTTGAATTTAAACTGAGTAAAAACATAAGCCTGGTGATTGAACTAATAGCAGTCATGAGGTGAACCACAAACGTGTTTGCAGGGGGAGGGGGGATCCACGTTCACGCCATCAACAAACTAGTAACAGTTCAAAGTCATTTCTGTCAACATAGGTTATTACATCCATACTCAGTAATCTAGTGCTATGATCAAAAACCAAATTCACAAAACATTTTTCACTACAGCTCATATTAAATACATTAACCCTTAGAGGAATGAGACATATTTCTGTAATAATACGACTGTGCTCACTGATTGTAGAAGGTAGTAGTCAACTGTAAACGACGTGACTAGCCAATCAGTATCAGATCTGTGTAATTCCAGAACACTTCAAACGGTCTTTTCACACGTTTCCCCCTAAACATTCTCATCATTAGTTTTACCACCATCAATATCAGTATTTTTCTTTAACCTCCGTTCTGTTGATTTGTGTCTGATCTTAACACCATCATCATCATCATCATCATCATGAACTTCATCGTCAGTATCACAGCCTTACTGTCACATTGATTTTCCTCCTCATTCATTATAAGTTCAGATTTCAGACAGAGAAGCACAGAGCCTTTACCCTCTGTGTTTTGCAGTCCTATATATTCGAGTGATCCTGACTTATGCTTCCAGGGATGTCAGATGCCTGGATGCTGCTGCAGACCACATTCCAAAAATCTGAACTACTTAAAAGATTTCCTGGTGTTCACCAAGGGTGAGTGTTTAAACCCTGCTGCACCAGCGCAGCAGAAGTCAGAACAGCCGTCTGTGATTATACACCTGTGATTACACACCTGTAAAAACACCTGTTTACACTGTGTGACCTGATCCTCACCTGAAAGGAACTGTTGCGTGTCTAGGAGTTTGCACATCTGCTCCTTCTCCAGCTTGTTGGGCTTGTCAGAGTAGGGTGCCAGAGGACCCTCCCAGTACACCCTGCCCTGGCACTGCCGCTTGGCATACAGGCCATCGGGCGCGAGCCAGAGCAGCACCCCACGCTCCAGCACGTTGGGCAGCTTGTCTGCGCCACGCCGCTGGGACTGAGGGTAGGGGAAAGGCAGGAGCACGGCCTCTGGCCCGTTGTAGTGCCTCTCGTCCGGGCAAGGCGAGGACGGCGAGGACGGGGAGGATGGCGAGGGGCTGGAGGCGATGCGGCAGCCCTCGGGGCTGGTGGTGATCACTTCTTTGACAAGCGACTCTCGATAAAAGAGAGAGACGTGCAGGCGGCAGTCTGCGAAACGATCGAGATCGGCAGGGTGAGACGCTATGAACTCAGACTTCTCTTTTCTTCACATACGCTTATAACAGGAGACAGGAAGCTGAAGCACTGCTGAGGGAAGATGTACTGAAAACTGAAAACGCTGCTGAGGGAAGACGTACTGAAGCTGAAAACACTGCTGAGGGAAGATGTACTGAAGCTGAAAACACTGCTAAGGTAAGACATACTGAAGCTGAAGTACTGCTGAGGGAAGACGTACTGAAGCTGAAGCACTGCTGATGGAAGACATACTGAAGCTGTCAAGATGTGCAAATAATAATAGGGAAATAATATTCTTACAATCTAGAGGTTTCAAAAGAAAGAATCTGAAGATCCAAATACGGAATTTACAGCATTGTGTGTGTGTAAATGTGTGTGTGTGTGTGTACCAGTGATGGCCGTGGTTTCTGCAGATCTCATACTAGGTTCCACTGGCACTGGGTGGGACTCTGTAGGGGTGTAGGTGTAGAAGGATCCGGATATCTGGTACCCTGGAATAGGTAATGTACTATTATAATAGGTAATGTACTATTATAACAGGTAATGTACTATTATAACAGGTAATGTACTATTAGAGGCAATCATGTCCATTTCACCAACATTTCTGCAGATTCTGATCCTCTTTTATCAGCTTATTAAATGTGAAAGCAGTCACACTGAATTCTTCAACCACACTGGTCAACCACTTCTCATAACATTGTATAATAACCCTTTTTGCTTTGAGTTCAGATTTTGCTCATTTCATATAAATTAAAGCCAAAACTCTGGCAAACTGAAGTGTATATTAGACAAAGCATAATGGCTGGTGTTGAACCCCACAACTTTGTAGAAACAGTGACTTTTTCTCTCCTTCATGCTTAGCAGAACAGTTTTCTCAGTTTCCACAGCTCATAAAACACTACAAGTTATAATTAATATCACAAGAGCTCCCTGTCAACACATTGTGGGTCTGTAGCGTATTTTTGAACATTACTCAGGACGAAATGAGGCTCTCTGACAAGCTTATTTCTGGTTGGAGCTATTTATGATGTGGCTACGACATCTAATAAAGACAGGTCGTGACGTGGAATCCAAGCTGAACTCTGCTCCCTCTCCTGCAGGAGCCAAGGAAACAGAGCTGGAGCATGGAGACTGAGAAAGCACCCAGGACCTCGACTGACGAAGGGAGATCTTAGCTGCACTCAGTGAAGGCACTGAAGTTCAAAAAAAGGCTTTAACTGTCGGAAAGTCATGTGAGGAGCACATTCTGTGTCCATAACTTTCTGTTCAGTTTCTCATACCTGGAGGCAAACAAACTTTTTGGTTCCCCAAAACAAACTCAAGGACTTCCACTTAGTTCTAGCCTGCAATAGTACGGGCCCTTAATCAAAAAGTCTGCTCTTCATCTCCATATCAGCAGTACTGCATAACACCAGAAGGTCCATAGTGTTCAGTTCTTATTCAACTTAAATGCACATTTTGCTTTTGTCTCCTGTGTTTCTTTATGAATTTTTACTGCTTACCCTTCTTTTCATTTGGAGAGTGAGAAGTTACCAACTACTATGGCTGTCACTAATGTAGATTTCCTCAGTGGGACCTGCTCCTACCACTGCAGTGTGATACAGCGTGGTTATATACAGCGTAATTATATACAGCATAATTATATACCCACTAGTCACTACAGATTCTTCTGAAACTACAGATTCAGTAAGGAACACACCATGCATTCTGGATACTTCAACATGCCAGATACTTTAACATTGCTCTGCGCAGACAGCATTCAAAGACCTCCTACAGTAATAAGAGGAAAAGAGTCATTAATCTACCACAGGTTCAGACACAGGTTCGAGATCTGCTTTGGGAAGTTTTCTGAAACCTCCCCAACTCTCAGTGATGTTCTAGAATCCGAGCGCGAGCAAATGACACATCACAAGCGTGACTCCAGTCCGTCCCCGTTCGAACGGCAGCTGTTGTAACGTGACCCTCCACGAGGAGCGCCGGACCCGTACCGTTGTCACAGGGGGGCGTGTGCCACTGCAGGGGCCGGGTGGAGGGGTAGGGACACGGGCCGTACGGCAGGTCCGGGGGCGGCGGTGCCGGCTGGTGGTGGTGTTGCTCCCCGTGGTACTCTCTCCAGTCTCTCCTCTCCTGGGACAACACGTAACTGGACATCTAGGAAAGGACCATACAAAACAAAACAAACAAACAAAAAAACAACAACTCAGAAGAGACAGCGCTGATGTAATATGATTTACCTGTTAAAAACAATAATCAGAAAGGGGGCGTTTTTGTTAACAGCCTACCGGAGACTGCATGGGAGGGTAAGGAGAATGCATGGTGTAACCAAGTTGAGCCACATGTGAAGCTGTGTCTTCCATGTTGCTGGACTTGGCGCCTAGAAAACAGAGAAACACTGTGGTTTGTACCACATACCTCTTCAGACTCCAGCAACAACAGAAAACCAGTGACAATAAACCAGTGGGTTGATGGGCCAAAAGAAATGTCAGGAAAATGTAAAGCTTTATTCCATAGCTCCAGTCACTGGACGACCATGATTTTAAATCAGCAACATTTGTTCGAATTTTCCACGTTGTAAATCACGTTATATTGACACCGTGGAAACACAAGTACTTTACTCTGCAGTACTGACACTTTTGGATATAGGGTTAGCATAATCTCATGAAAAGGTTAAACAAAACTGTATCTGAATGTCTATTCACTGCCTGTTCACTGTGAGGTCAAGAAGAATCTGCAAAAGTGTTAAACAGTTGCAAATGTTACATCAAACATTTCGAACCCAACAAAAGCTGTCTATATGCAGCTGAATGTCTAGATGTTCTAGCCTGTAGTCGCTGCATGTGGTTCACGCCTGCAGCAACAAAACCAGATGTAGAAATAGGACTGAGACATAAAGCTTCACTGTGGCTTATAACACAGAACTGTGAGAGAAACGTGTCTGGTTCTATGTTTTTTCGTGCCATTCTCTGTCTCTTTCTCTCTCCCTCTGTCTCTCTGCCTCTCTTTATCCCTGATTTTCTCTCTCTCCCTCCCTCCCTCCTGTGGGCTTCTAGTCACAGCCTAGGTGATTTGTTTTGATGCAAGGGTATGAGAAGAACAGAGAGGTCTTGGTCTGGCTAACCCTTGGTCACGTGAACCTGTGCCTAGTGGTAACTGAACACCTCTATAAAAAGATGCTGCAGCACACACCATAGCTTCCTCTCAGCTTCCTGCTCCAGTGACTGAGACAGCAAACAGCAGAGCTCAAAATGAGCAAACATAAAGCGTTTCTACTCGCCCTGCATGGCTGGAGGAGGAGGTGGAGCAAGGGGCGGGGTAGGGGAGGAGTCCAGTAAACAGGCCTCTCGGGAGTACTGGGTTTTTTTTTTTTGTTGTTTTAAGATCCAATGAGTGAGACTTAGCAAACATGCTCAAGTTTCAAAATATCAAAATGTCTCATTTAAGTTCTTAAACATTATATGTGGTGGAGAAATCTGACTTTCAAGTGGTAGAGGTTAAAAAAAAAGAGTTAAAAAACTAGTGCTAAATTAGTGATCAAAACCCTTCACACAAGCACACATTCAGCATAAATTACCTCACTTTGTAAGACTATAATCTTTCATACCTGACTTAAATAAGTGTTATGATTTTGCTGGTTATCTTATGACAAAACCCATTCAAAACAACTGGCCTGGGACATCCAAGGCTAGATTTAAAGCCCAGCCTTCATGAAAAGCAAGGTGGAGAGTTGATATTTCCTAAGTTCTGAGGGTCATAGCTTAAATTCTGTGGGGTATAGCTTAGGTTCTGTGGGGTATAGCTTAGGTTCTGAGGGATATAGCTTAAGTTCTGTGGGGTATAGCTTAAGTTCTGTGGGATATAGCTTAAGTTCTGAGGGATATAGCTTAAGTTCTGTGGGGTATAGCTTACGTTCTGTGGGATATAGCTTAAGTTCTGTGGGATATAGCTTAAGTTCTGTGGGGTATAGCTTAAGTTCTGTGGGGTATAGCTTAAGTTCTGTTGGATATAGCTTAAGTTCTGAGGGATATAGCTTAAGTTCTGTGGGATATAGCTTAAATTCTGTTGGGTATAGCTTAAGTTGTTTGAGGTATAGCTTACCTCTTTTTGCTCCTTCTGGTATGATCCTGTAAACTTTGTAAGGGTCTGATATGTCCAATTGACTTCTTTCCACAAGTTCGTCAAAGTCATTGCTCTTGTTGAGGGCGCAGCGGAGTCTGGTCTTCCATGTGGGAGGGTCCGGTTTGTCCACGCCCTCACGGTATTTTCCCTTGAACAGTGCCCAAGCCTGGCATAAAAACCAGCCACAGCAGATCAGACCTTCTGCCTGCCACCTTCAAGCTACTCCACTCGCTCCTTTGTCGAAGAACATGAACGACCGTCCCGGGCAGAAGCGATACACGTGAGCTCCCCTACCGAGCATCGGTTTCTGCAGTGTTACAGCCCGTGCGTAACCAGCATTACAAACACATGGGCACTAGTGCAGAACACATTTTAATCATAAAACCTTTTAGACTGATAAGAGGGGAAGGTTTTCTTATATAAGTCAGGCACACTTGCAACAAATTGTCACAGGTCACACCAATGGCGTACCAACGGCGTACCAACCTAGTTTACGGCTCTGATAGTTAAACTCATGACTTCATACTGATGAATATTTCCATGTTAACATTGCAATAGTATTGCGACTGATCATAAAAAAGTAGTCAAAACTTCAGGACAACCTAAACTGCGATGGTCACTCACCTTAAAGAGAGCAGCATCTTCGTCGCGATTGTAATCCTGCTTTCCCGCGTGTTTCCAGGGTATCCTGAAAATGGTTTTGTCGTCATTCTCCCAGACCAGGCCGGGGTAATCACCGCTATCAATCTGTTCGATGAGCCACTGTCTAAGTTTGCCATTGCCACAATTGACTGACATGCTGCAGTCCCCATCTAAATTCATCCCTGTCAAAGACGCACGCGACAGTGGTGACCGGGCAGGCAGGTGCACAGCTTGGCGCATGCAAATACGGTGTGGTGACAAGCAGGCTAATTTAGCCTAATGGGAAAAACAAAGCCGCAACCACATGCAGTTATGATGAGATGTTGTTTGGATGTTTGAAATGAAAAGAAAAACAGTGAAAGCATATTTGGAGGCATGCACTAAAATGTCACAATAAATAAATGAATTAATAAATAACTGAATTAATAAGTAAATGCCAAAACATTTCGTAGGTCCCTCTAAACAATTTCCCACTAAAGATGCTAATTCTGCACTGCTGGGCTGGCGATGCACAGCAGGGGCTTCACTATGAATTACATAAAGAAGTACTACAAATCCGCTGTTGGTCTAGTTAGATAGAATAATTTGATACTGTAGTAAAATTGCTAGAGATTTTTAAAAACATGGCACATCTTTCTCACTGCCAGTGTTAAATACCTCCAGCGGGATTTACTTGTATTCTGCAATATCCTGTGCTAGTGCGGTATCCCAAAGCACATTTGCGCTCTTACCTTTATAAACGCACTGCACAAGCTCCCTTCAGGCAGCGATGATGCACTAACCTACAAGCGAAGTCGGAAGAAAGTGTTCCTACTCAGCTCTTATAAATCATCGTTTGATTCTACGTCGACAAAGGGCGGAACCGAGGCTCCGTGGAAGCTCTTTTTTGCAGAGGGCGCCGTCAAAGTCAGCTTTATTATAAGGACTTCTTTGAAACGTATCGGACCAAAAAGCCGCAAGTAAACATCCAATACGGGAAATCCCAGCGAGCCTCACATCGAGGCGCGCACAAGTGGCGGAACAATTATCTACGGATAAAGAACAAAAATCTCCCTGCGCTCGTCATAGTAACCCTTTCCGATATCCGCTAATTTTGTTTACTTTATTCTCGCGAATAGGGTTGGTAAAGTTTACTAGGTTATTGATACGATCATAAAATTTACCCAACATAATCTTTTGTATGTATGTGTGTGCCTGTGTGTGTGTGTGTGTGTGTGTGTGTGTGTGTGTGTGTGTTTGATTCTGAGGTGAAAAAGTCTTATGCCATAGAGTTTAAACATGCTGAAACTTGGCTGTGGGTTTTATTCTCACAAATGCGCCTGACAACGTGAAAGATCTGTTATAAGAATATGTAGTGAAATTCTGGAGATTCTGGAGATTTTGCCATATTGAGAGGAGGAGCTTCACGTGTTGAGAGGAGGAGCTTCACGTATTGTTACAATGTGATGTAGATGAGGAAATAACCAGGTAACACCTGCATTGTCATTACTGTGGTTACTGTGGTTACTGCCATTGTTCAGCTGCTTGTCGTTGGTTCACTTCAGCAGTAAGCAGCAGGTCGAAGGTCGAGTTGCTCTAGTTCAGCAGGTCGAAGGTCAAGCTGCTCAGTAGACGTATGAAGATTCTCTGCATAACAATACATATTTAATTGTCTTGTTATGGCCAGCTGCTGTCCAGGATGCTAAAGGTACACCTGTGGAACATTTCAGCACCCATGTCATGGACAGCTCCCTTTCTGTCTCCTATATCCCTTATCCCTTTCTGTTTCCTTCTCTATCTTTGCATCCCTCTTTTCTCTCTCTGTCTCTCTCTCTATAAACCTCTCTCTGTCTCTATCTCTATTAACCTCTCTGTCTCTCTCTCTATTAATCTCTTTGTCTGTCTCTCTCTCTATTAACCTCTCTGTCTCTCTCTCTCTATTAATCTCTCTCTGTCTGTCTCTCTCTCTCTCTCTCTATTAACCTCTCTGTCTCTCTCTCTTAACCTCGCTCTGTCTGTCTGTCTCTCTCTCTCTATTAACCTCTCTGACTCTCTCTCTCTTAACCTCTCTTTGTCTGTATCTCTCTCTTAACCTCTGCCTATCTGTCTGTCTGTCTGTCTCTCTCTGTCTCTCTCTCTCTCTTAACCTCTCTCTCTCTCTGTCTCTCTCTCTCTCTCTATTAACCTCTCTGTGTGTCTCTCTCTATATATACAGTACATATTAATCTCTCTCTGTCAAGTCAGGAAGACTTTATTTGAATGTGTGATGTACAATACCACCAAAGTACAGGAGGAACTGCTGCCACTGACACCACTGTTGAATAAGAGGATGGATCCCCACTAGTAAAGTCTCCCTATAGTTGACATTCCTTTTATCGCTATTGACTGCTAGAGAGAAGCAGATCAGGTAGTAGATGCATCATAGAATATCCGAGTCATTTCCATTGACTTCATTAAAACAAGGCAAATGATGAACACACTGATTCAATATGGGTAGGCATACCTAGAGAAGTACTGAAGTACTGAGATTATACCTAGAGAAGTACTGACTGATCAAGGTACTAACTTCACTTCAAGACTATGCACTACAAGACATATGCAGTATTAGGACAACACCATACCATCCTCAGACTGATGGCTTTGTGGGGCATTTCAACAAAACATTTGTAGCTGAGAACAACGCAAATTGAGATCAATGGATTCCCTACCTGCTATTTGATTATCACAGCATCCACCAGGCATCTACTGGATGCTCACCATTTGAACTGTTGTGTGTCCGTCAGGTCAGAGGATCCCTGGATGTCCTCAGAGAAGCCTGGGAAGGGGAGCGACCTAGGCAACAGCTGAGCATCATCTCATATGTGCTGAAAATGAGAGGAAAACTTGATGAGATGAAAGTCAGTGCAAGAAAATATGAAAACAGCACAACACCATCGACAGACGATGCAACAAGCCGGTGAGCACTGGGACAAAAAAAGGTCTCCGGCTTTTACCAGCAGCAGAGAGCAAAAAGGCACAGGCCATACGATACTTAGGAAAAAGTCTGAACTGCCTGACTCATGTAAGAAAACCCAGTGAGACTACGAGCAGTTGTGGGCATGCGCAGTGCAGTAGGAGGTGGAGGAATGATATTTTCTGACAGCCGAGAAGGTCACGAAACCTGACATGAAACACCTGTCGAGGAAACAGAAAGAGCTGGAGGAATGGATTCTAGAGACCCTCTTCAGCAAGAGACCAGGAGGGACAGAAACAGTACAACATCATATTCTTCTGTAAGCGGCTGCCCCCATCAGACAGACACGATGCAGAGTACCAGTACGACTCATTCTGGAGCTAAGGAGAGAAGTAAAAGCTATGTTAGCCTTCGGAGTGATCGAACTATCTCAGAGCGAACAGTCCAGGCCTGCCATTCTCATCCTTAAAAGATTTTGTGGATTTTTTTAAAGCTGATCTACATTTGATCTGTGTCTAATGTCTTGAGCACCTGGACTTAAGTATAGTGTCTTTAGAACATGTTGAACATCTAAGCGATGTCTTCAGGGGGATTCATCAGGCTGACCAGGATTCATCAGGCTGAACCGGAATTCATCAGGCTGACCAGGATTCATCAGGCTGAACCGGGATTCATCAGGCTGACCCGGGATTCATCAGGCTGAACCGGGATTCATCAGGCTGACCAGGATTCATCAGGCTGAAACACCAGCTGGCAAAGGTAGAAGTTGCCTCACAATGTCCTAGAGGGAGTAAACATCAAACCACAGGTGGACAAAGTAAAGGTGTAAGAACAGCACAGGGTGGAAAGAATGTGATGATATGCTTCCAGACCTCAAAGCCATGAGCCTGTAGCAGAGCCCAACCTCTAACCACCCATCAATGCATAAAGAGCTGCACTACTCCAAGGCAAAGGGGAGGAGTAAGGATCTGTGCTCTACATCAAAGGGGAGGAGCAAGGATCTGTGCTCTACATCAAAGGGGAGGAGCGAGGATCTGTGTTCTACATCAAAGGGGAGGAGCGAGGATCTGTGTTCTACATCAAAGGGGAGGAGTAAGGATTTGTGCTCTACATCAACAAGAAATTATTCCAGATAGAAATGAGATATTCCACAGATGAGTGTCTAGTGGTCTGAGGAGCTTAGAGTTTCATCCCTGAACATCTTCAAGAAGAGCCTCAAAGCCTTCCTATTTAGAGCTACATTTCTTTAGGGAATTTCTATGATTTTATTATTTCATTTACTAAAATATTTTATATCATTAAAATTCAGTTCTCTTGTATTCAAAAAATATTTTTAATTGTATTTTAAATGTATTTTTATTATGATTTTAAATAATCTGCAAAGCACTTTGAGTTGTATGTATGTATGAAAGGTGCTATTCAAATAAAGATTATTATTATTATTATTATTATTATTATAGACACGTTGTTCTACTGCCTCATCTGAAAGGAGCTCACAGCTCTAGAGACCATCAGGCACTACAGTGGCTCCAAAGACTCATGTAAAGAAACATGTACACAGACGCTTGTATCGGATGAATTTATCAGATGCCTGCAGCAAATGCATGTATCAGATGCATTTATCAGAGTCATGTATCAGATGCATCAGATGACTGTAATAAGAGACTGTAATAAGGGACTGTAGTAAGGGACTGTAATAAGAGACTGTAGTAAGAGACTGTAATAAGGCACTGTAGAAAGAGACTGTAGTAAGAGACTGTAGTAAGCGACTGTAATAAGAGACTGTAGAAAGAGACTGTAGTAAGCGACTGTAATAAGAGACTGTAATAAGGCACTGTAGTAAGAGACTGTAGTAAGCGACTGCAATAAGCGACTGTAATAAGAGACTGTAGAAAGAGACTGTAATAAGGGACTGTAATAAGGACACTAGCTTTCATCACAGAGTGTATATTCACACAGTCGTGATGTATCGCCCTGAAAACAGAGAGATCAAACAAACCTGGAGAAAGAGAAGAATGGACACACAAGTGAGAACATGTATTATAACATGTATTATAACACGCATTACAGCATGTATTATAACATGTATTGTAACATGTATTATAGCATGTATTATAATGTATTATACCATGTATTATAACATATTGCTGTCTAATTGTGATCCATTGTTATTTGAATGGCGTGCATGATGATTATCGCCTTTTGTAATCTTTCAAAGTCAGTAGGATTTTATACTTTGTAAAGCACAGACTTGCCATCCTGGATCTGTAGGTACAACACCAGGTTCATATTTGGATGCCTGACTTCATCATGGTCTGAATGGAATATTGTAGGACAAGTGCTGGTTTCTGTAATATTCAAATAAACCCTGCAACCTTAAACCTCAGGTTAGAACATTAAGAAACTTTATAAAATTGGTTACACATATTCTCATGATTTCTCGCTGGGATATGCAATAGAATGTGTTCTTTATAACACAATTGTAATTTTAACATGGAGTCAGATGAATTATCTTTTGCACGCATTAAACCTTCGCTCCTATTTCCGTCGTTGGTTGTAGGTAAGCAGGGTAGGAGTAAGTCAATATAGTAACTAATCCCCCTACAATATTAATCCACTTTAAACAGTTTATGCTTAAATTTGTTTTTAAAACGTTCCTTTGTATGTGAATTACATTTTCAAAACAAAAATAAATGATTTTTAAATACTCGCTCAGTAAATAGTTTTCACTCAGAACTTTAACTCACTTTACCTGTATGAGAAATTCTTCCAAGCAGAAAGTGCTTCCTCATGAAGGATCACAGGTGGCTTCCTCATGAAGGATCAGAGTTACATCATGGTTACAAGATCAGTGTATTCAGAGCTGGAGTCACAGTAAAGCCTGGCTACAACACAACAGTGCTGTTTAACACATAATAATCACATATGTATATGTGTGTGTGTGTGTGTGTGTGTGTGTGTGTGTGTGTGCATGCAGCTGTATTTATGTGTGCGCACATGTGCGACTGCAATGCATCTATGTGTGTACATACAGCGGTGTGTGTGTGTATGTGTGTGCATTCAACTGTGTTGTGTGAAGCTGTGTGTGTGTTTGTATGCGTGTGTGTGTGTGTGTGTGTGTCTGGAGCTGCCTGACATCATGATAACATCATGCCCAACTTTTGTCCTTTGTTGTATAAACCTGTTCCAGTTTTTTCACTTCTGTTCTTCTGTCTTTTTTCCCTCTCCCTCTCCATCTCTCTCTCTCTCTCTCTCTCTCTCTCCATCTCTCTCTCCATCTCGCTCTTTCCCTCAGTCTCCCTCTTCCCTTCTTTATTTAGAACTGAATTTCTTGTGCATGCTGTTCTTGGATCTGCTGCACCTGTCCAAAACATTTACCATTTTCCACACACAGTTCACCTCTCATGTGTTCGAGTGTCTGGGGTCAGATTGTCTTCCTACAGAGCCTCCACTGAAAATCCCAACACTCCCATTAACAGTGTACACAAACACTCCCATTAACAGTGTACACAAACACCTTCACAGGTTGTACAGGGTGGTTACAGGGCATTTACATGGTGTTCTGCCCACAACCTTTATTCAAATATTGAATCTTATTGAAATCTTGAGGGATTTTGCTTCCAGATTATTCAAAAGAGACACAAGAAGCAAACCGATGGTGCTAGGGTTGGTCCTGCGAGATCACAGAACCTCCTCACACACACCAGAACCTCCTCACAAACACCAGAACCTCCTCACAAACACCAGAACCTCCTCACACACACCAGAACCTCCTCACAAACACCAGAACCTCCTCACACACACCAGAACCTCCTCACACACACCATAATCCATGCCTGCCCTTTCCGCACACTCCTGTTGTATTGCATAAACACCATGTGTTTGCACGGAGATCTTGGCGAATTACTGCTTTATGTCCATCTATGTCTGATAAGTGACTGCTCTATGCCTGTCTGTGTCTGATAAATGACTGCACAATGTCCATCTGTGTCTGACAAATGACTGCTCTATGTCCGTCTGTGTCTGAAAAATGACTGCTCTATGTCCGTCTGTGTGTAATTCTGTTAACAGCAGTAAGCACTGTGGTTTTGCCAGCACCTGGATTGTTGTTTTTTTTAAATAGTGCATTGACTGATTCTGGCAGTTTGTGTCTGCACTGTGCATGTACTAGACTTGCTGACAGACTGTGTATTAGAATGATTTGTGACAGTAACATTCACAGTGGAGGAGTGTGTAGCCTGCTGGATGCTAAAGTGCTTTGACATGATGGAGTTCCTCCTCGATCAGCCTCTGGATCAGGTTTTCCACAGCAGTGAGGCCCAGGGGTGGTAGGTCTGGGAGAGACCCGCAGAGATTGGGGAGAGACCTGCAGAGACGGAGGAAGGATGAACCCTGGGAGGTAGCCAGATGATCTCCTTGTCTAGGCATCATCACTTAATCATGATATAATCTCATTTGAATTATGATCTTGGATTATATAAATGAATAATGTGTGAAATAGGCAGGTGTGCAATGCTAACAGTTTATCAAAAATCTGATGGATTTCTGTGTGTATTAAACATACATTATATGTGCATCTCTGTCCTCTATAACTCTATCCATAATATCTGAGTTAGTATTTATGACAAGACCAGCTACTGACACAGACCTCACAGAGAGGTTTGTGGACTACACAATGTCTAAGACTGAGCAGGTATGACAGAGGTGCATTCACTCATATATTACAGAACAAGACCATATTGACAATATTTGCATCCAGCATAAGAACACAGTGACACACTGTATCCAGCAGAACGACACAGTGACACACTGTATCCAGCATAGGAACACAGTGAAACACTGTATCCAGTTTAGGAACACAGTGAAATGCATTCAAATTGGTAAAGTGGGTCATCATATTCAAAACTATATAAAAAAGGCTTCAGTCCCCTTCATTTTAAAGCACATGTTTTTGTAATAAAATCATAATTGTATAATTTTAACTAGATTTATAATTTTATCAATTGTATAATTTTAACTAGTTTATAATGATTTAATGATGTACACCAATTAAAATAATACTTCAAATAAATATGAATACTTAAAGTATCATCACTGTATACTGATCAGTGGAAGCTTTGAGTAGTAACACTGCTTTGACAGACTGTATCTCTTTCATGATCATCTGTTTCCGTACATTGTGTGTTTTGGAACCTCCAGCGATATGGAGGCTGGAATGTTTCTGCTTTTTCATACATATTTCTGGTTCTCGTTTGTGTAGAAGAAAAAGGGTGGCAGAGCAGATCAAGTATTAGTGACGGTAAAATGCATTAAGCCTTCTAGCCTTGGTAAACCCATCCGCCTGCGCGTGCGGCACGCTAAGTGCATTTCAGAATCTTAAACTGGCTGTTGTTTTCCCCGGAGTGCTCCGTCTCCGTTTGCTGGACGTTCATCCTTATTATAGTCGTTGTTTGTGTTTTCTGGAATAGACAGAAACGGCGGTGAGTGGAGGAACGCGAGGGATAAAACAAAGGAATTTACCAAGAAGCGCGCGCGCCTCCACTCCAGAGAAAGCTCTGCAGCGGTGGAGAAGAAACGGAACGGTAGAGGCGGGGCCAGCGGGCTGCTTAGCGCGGGAGGGACTGTCAGACGCATACATTAGACTCACAATGACGACCCGCCATGGGCTGTTCACGCGCACCGAGCAACATACAGCAAGCGCGTGTCAAGGTGAGCCTCCCACTTGAGGACTGCGCGTGGAAACTGCCAAACAACTCCGCTAGTCCGGAGTAGAGTATAGAGTTAGAATACTTCTCCTTTTAATTAAACCGGGTGTCGGTGTCTTGTTAGTCTTCGCCGCGCGGTGGCAACCTACGTCAGTTCCCCAGTGTGTCTGTGTGTATCGGACTCCAAACCGTTAGTCATATCGCTGCGAACCCCGTATTCAAAGCATACCGACGCACCGGCTCCTGCGTCGGTGATAGCGTCATCCTTTCCTCTATTCCTGCTGTTCTCTTCACCGGAGCACAAGTTTACGTATAATCGTGTTTTACCAAGCGTACAGTGTGACACGGAAAGTTGAATGCGAACAGTCTGCAGCTCCTTCGGCGTCTGTCTGCAATCCGCGCGCACGGACGGTGGTTTAGCACTGGTTTGTCTGGGTGATGACAGATCGTTTCTCAGAAAAGCTTCCACCCAGCAGACAGAAAATGAACTTCTTGTGATGGAATTACGGCGCAGACTGCAAGTAAAGTGTATTTTAACTAACGGCCCAGTATTTCTTGTTATTAACGGTGGAGTTAGTTGTTAGTAGATAAGTACCCGAATTGGACGTGCGGGTTTTATTCTTCAACAAATGTCAGTGATGCACTGGGCGGTAAATCGATTTTATGACCAAGAAAATAAAAAACACAGGTGGTAAAAGCTGCCTCTCGTGACTTATACAACTGTTGAAAACGAAAGAGTCATATCTCTCGTGCTTGTCGAAGAGAAAGTTAATCGTATGCTCTGACTCATTTCCAAATACTGCTAAAGAAAAAACGGTATCAGACCCAAGGGGTTGAAGATACAATCTTTAATTGAGTCATAGAAGACGTCGCTTCGCTTCCGCATCGGTACCGGACGCGGTTGGTCGCAGCTTCACCAAGACTGAGCACCAGCGGCACATTCGCACAACTGACACAGTCCGCACGCGCCACTCTGCGAGGACTTGGTCGGAGCAACATGTCTCCGGCGTGCCGGACTCGCTCGTTCAGTACAGCGCGACGTGAGATGATGACAGTGCGTGTGAATTCAACCGAACTGACGTTGCGACCCAGTTGGATTTTACTGGTTTCGTTGATCCTTCACTACGCGTCGGCTCAAGGTAAGGGGTCGCTTTAACTCGGCGTGCGCTACGGTTCAGTGTATGCGTTCGGTATTGTTACTTTCACTGTGTCACGCAGACCTGCCACTGCTGGATAATGAAAATTCTTCCATTTACAGTGTGTAAGAAGCATAACCGCAATCAGTGCTTCTTTTATTGACGTAATCTCTCTCTCTCTCTCTCTCTCTCTCTCTCTCTCTCTCTCTCTCTCTCTCTCTCGTGTTTGTGAGAAAGGACGATGAGAGTTGGTTACTCTCGCGTTCATTTTGGCTCATTTCGGATCGCTTCAATCCAAATCTGGACAAACTCCCATTTATTACACAAACAAATTCCCTTTATTAAACAAACAAAACCAACTATTGGCAGTTTCATAAGGACACTCCATGGTCGGAATATTTGAGCAGCGGGGGTCAGAGGAATTCTTAATGTATCAATCACCAGCTTTTACTGGGATAAAAAACGTAAAAGATTTTCAAGAATATTGAAACGAACGTTTTCTTTGAGCGTACGTTATTTTACGCGCATGTCCTCAGGCTCTGTGCTGGGAATAATTACTGATAAGTTACAATTAATTAATTATTTACACCGGGAATCAATAAGGGAATTGACCTGGGCTGGCACATGTCGATGTGTGGAAGAAAACAAGGCTCGCGCTGATTTGCTTTGGCTAGAGCTGCGCACGAGCGGATTTTGCTTCAGGCAGTGGGATTTTTTTTAATCGGCCAATTTTTATGGGCGGATGAAACGATGAGTAATTGTACATAAATGCGAGCCGTCATTTAATGTATCCTGAAGAGAGACCGCTGCAGGCTGCTGATCCACCTTGAAAAAGTGGCCCGCGGGGTGTTCGCGAGGAATAACGTGGCCACCCATGAGGTAGGTCGTTCCCGCCTGGGACTCCATGTAACCACGGCATGAAAAACTCAGACGGGAAACTGAACCAAAAAAAAGAACGAATTTACTTTCCTTCCCGTTTCCACAATCTGCCAGGGTTTCACCCCTCCTCACCTGCTGGCTAGACGGGGCTGCTCAGGCAGGTAGAGTCCAGGTGTGTGTAAGAAGAGGAAACGGTGAGCCCCGAGTGTGTGTCAAGTCAAGTCAAGTCAATTTTATTTATATAGCGCTTTTTACAACACATGTTGTCACAAAGCCGCTTTACAAA
>JAOYMR010000016.1:9876650-9901824 GCA_025802075.1 Tenebrosternarchus preto | reverse complement strand
TCTATCTATCTATCTATCTATCTATCTATCTATCTATCTATCTATCTATCTGTCTGTCTGTCTGTCTGTCTGTCTGTGTGTCTGTCTGTCTGTCTATCTATCTACCTTCTTAGAGCACCATTTTAATACTCATTTTAAATGTTTGATTTTCAGAAGATCATCAGACATTTTGAAATGTGTTTGAATGAATGGTCCTGTATTTAGATAATGATCTCCAGGGAGAGGTGGGAGTTTTGGGCAAAGTCCATCTAACCCTTTTGTGGGAACACGTTTATTGTGTTTCTGGGTTGGTCGGCGGAGGATGGTGGCTGGACTGGGCTTGGTGCTGGGTTCCATGTTGCTGGCTTGGCTGAGTGAGGCCCTGGTATTACTGGCACTGTGTGATTACACACATGGCCGTGTGAGTTGCCTCAGGGCATGTGCAGAGCCAGAGCTTCTTCAGACGCTCTGCAAGACCAGGATGAGGCGGGACTAAAGTGCGGGACTTTTGGTTCCTCCTGCAGCCCTGCTGCCTGTGAAGGCAGACAGGTGCTTTCCACTGAACAACAAACGCAAGAGAGAAAATGAAAGTGAAAGTTAGAGCGAATCTGTACGGGCTTTTAAACAGACGAGCACTTTAAAACAGGCGAGCACTTTTAAACTGCAGAGCACTTTTAAACAGCTGCTACAGGAGGGCAAGTCCAGGCCAGCTTTTGCAGGACACACAACGCTGTGAGTTACACCCATGTTTTGGGCACCATGCGTTTAGCTTAGGCACATTTAAGACTGAGTGGTGAAGGGGGATTTGTTAAGAAGTTACACCTTTGCTTAGCCCCAGTGTTTGAAATGTCTTTGCCAGGCGAACTGTACAGAGTGGTTGATAAAAGCGGCATCATATAACTGAAGTTCACCAGAGGTCACCAGGACGGATGTTACTAATGATGGAAAACATAACATACACAGGAAGTCTCATGTAGTTTGGTCATTAAATTATTGTAAAATAGATTGTAATAGTTATTTTTTGTTCTTGTTTGTTTCAGTGTGTGTGTGTGTGTGTGATGTAAATAATTGGTTCTTCAATCTACTTCTGCATTCTTCCTTTCCTAGAAATACACTTTTTTCTTGTTTGAAAAAGCTGTTATCTTTGTTATCAACAAAAGTTGCTGTTAAGTTAATTTTACCAACTCAGCACCAGTTCCAAACAGTGACCATAGCCTGTGGTTCACTTTACAACAGAGTGACGTGCTTGTGAAGAGCACCCATTGGCTGGTTACACAAACTGTTGGACCAGTTGTTTGCATCCATTGGACATTTTTAGTGTCAGCTCTGGTGTGCTGCTGGGATTTATTGGTTCACTATGGAAGAACAGCTCGGTTAGCCACACCCCCTCTGTCCTCACCAGCGGCTCGGTTAACCACGCCCCCTCTGTCTTCGCTAGCAGATATCTCACTGAGGCATCTGAGGGTACAAGTGGAATCTCACGACAATGGCTGCTCACTCAAGTGCCACAGAAGAAGACATGGAGGAAGACTTCAACTGCCCCGTCTGCCAGGACGTTCTCTGGATGCCAGTCCGCACCAAAAACTGCCAACATGTGTAAGTCCATAGGAAGACTGAGCAGACCTTAGATCAGACCTTACACCAGGGCTTAGAACAGACCTTAAGAATAGAACTTGGACCAGAGTTTTGATCAAACCTCAGACCCAGAGCTTAGACCTCAGACGTGGGTGGAGCAGGGTCTTAAAGCCTGGCACTGATATCATTAAAGCTGTCTGATGTTGGTTTCCCCATTTTAACATCCCTTTACTTTAGCTGATTCATTATATGACTGTTCATTTTAAACAAGAATGTGGAAGTAAGCAATGGTTCAGCAGGACACATCAGGACAAGGCAGGACTCTAAAAACACGTCCTCTGTGTCAGAGCGGATACAGCACGACTAAATCTGCCCTGAAGTCTGTGTAACCACGGTCCCAGGATGTCAGGCTCATCCTTTGCGCTCTCTGATACCCAGCGCTTCTCATTCAGCTGTTGTTCTCCTCCAGCTTCTGCAGCAGATGCTTGGAGACGGCAGTGAAGGCCCAGGGGCCCCAGTGCCCGCTGTGCCGAGGTCCCGTGGTGGAAAAACATTCCAAGGCTTCTGACGTCCAGCAGAGAATGAAAAGGAGGAAGGGGACATGCAGGGCCTGTGGGGCAGAGGTCAGCACCTCACTCTCCCAGTAGCACCATCCCTCAGTACAAACGAGAGCTAAACTTCTTGCAGGTGCTCTTTTCCAGACAAACATACAATGTTACAGGGGGTCTGAAGCCTGTCCCCCTACAGGAGAGATAGCATTGGTACCCACTGCTGACTAACTATTTAGTGTATCTATTTAGTGTGAGTAACTATTTAGTGTAACTATTTAGTGTATCTATTTAGTGTAAGTAATCATTCAGTGTATCTATTTAGTGTAATTATTTAGTGTAACTTTTTAGTGTATATATTTAGAGTAACTATTTAGTGTAATTATTTAATGTAAGTAACCATTCAGTGTATCTATTTAGTGTAATTATTTTAGTGTAACTATTTAGTGTATCTATTGTGTGAACTAAGAGACTTAGAGCAGCATGTCTCTGCTCTGTGACACCTATGTGTCGAGTTCTTGCTTCACACACTGTGATGCCTCATGTCTGACACCAGAGGGAGCTGTTTCCTCACTTCCCATAAACCCGTGGGTTTTAGTCATTACTACATCAGGGAAAGTCCCACCGAGTCCTGACTCAGAATGCTCTGTCAACATTATCTTGTTCCTGATCACATTAAAAAAATTTTTTTTTTTGTAAATGAAATGGTTTACATGGGTGTGAGTTTGTGAATGGAAGAGTTGCACGACTCAACTCATTCAGCTCTCTGATCAGACTGAACAACGATGCTACAGCTACATCCATGTTTCTTTTACAATGAGAACATATCAAATACTTTTCCAGTTATTCACTTTTCCCTTTACATTTTCACAGAAATTTTACAGCAAAATGCGGCTCCATTACAAAACCTGCAGGAGGTACATGGAGGAGTATGGCCCTGTCACTAATACCACATCACCTACACCTTCCAACACTCATGTCCAGACCCCCGTCCAGGCCCCCGTCCAGACCCCCGTCCTACATGGCGGATTTCCCCCCATTGCCGTCCCAACGCCCTCAAGCAGGTACACATACACCCTCGTGCTTTTGTGGTTCACATCCCAGACACTGACATCCAACGTTCTGCCGCTATGGTGAGTCTAGCAGTCCAGATGAATCTTAGAAAGGTCTGGCTAAAAACGGAAGGTGTCTGGGGTGCATGTGTGTAGATTCAAACAGTGTAGAATCAACGCAGACCTTCAGAGGGGGACAAATCATAGCTTTGATGAGTGTAGCATTAGGAGCCTTGGCCTTGTCTAGACTGGGGCCTGAACCCCAGACCCACACAGCAGACACAGCACTGCTTCTCCCTCCTGTATACAAACCCATTTTTGGAAAGCACAAACTTGTACAAAATTGAGTGTAAATAACTATAAATGACTATATAGTGTGACTATTGAGTAACTATTTAGTGTCTCTATTTAGTGTAAGTAACTACTTAGTATAACTATTTAGTGTAACTATTAATGTATCTATTTAGTGTAATTATTTAGTGTGAGTAGTGTATTTATTTAGTGTGAATAACTATTTAGTGTATTTAGCGTGAGTAACTATTTATCTATTTAGTGCAACTATTTAGTGTAACTATTTAGTGTATCTATTTAGTGTAACTATTTATTGTGAGTACCTACTTAGTGTAACTATTTAGCATGAGTAACTATTTAGTATGAACTAAGAGATTAAAGCAGCATGTCTCTGCTCTGTGACGCCTATGTGTCGAGTTCTTGCTCCACACAATGTGATGCCTCATGTCTGACACCAGAGGGAGCTGTTTTCTCACTTCCCATAAACTCGTGGGTTTTAGTCATTACTACACCATGGAAAGTCCCACCAAGTCCTGACTCTGTGAGCACGATCATGTGACGTCGGTGTGAGTGACTCATTATCTCTGCAAAGTGGAGTGGAGGAAATGTCAGGTTCAGGAAAGATACAAAATGAACAACAACAGATTACGTATGGACCTCACGTACATACAAAGCATTATTCATGCAGTGTGCACATCTGACTGTGTGTGTGTATTTGTTTCCAGAGGAGGTAGAGTGTTTTCATGCCCATACTGCCCCCTTGTGGCCCTGACAGACCTTGAGCTGGTGCAGCACTGTGTGAACCAGCATTCAGGACAGGCTGCTCCAACTGTAAGTTCCAACACATAAAAATAATGAGAATCACTCAATGAGAATAACTTCTTAGACAATGTCATAGATGAGATAAAATTTGTAGAATACAGACAGAATTTGAAAAAAGAAGCAATTTACATTTGCTAATTACAAAACCAAATTCAGCTTTAGTCAGTGCTTGATAAGACATTAATTTGCTTAATACAAAAATATTAATTTACCACTGATTTCATCATCCTTGAAACAAAAAAAATCATTGTTAGACCAAAAATGGGTCAGAACGACGTGTCAGAACGACGTGTCAGAACGTCATGTCGGATTGATGAGTGCCAGGGTCAGTTTTTGCTTTTCACATCCTTATAAACAAGATTTTGGTGATTTAAGGTAACCGACTGCACATCTGCCATCATCTTGCTTTGTATTTGTATATGTATAAAACACTGGTTTGTATTTATTTACTTTTTTTCACTAAAAAGGATAACCAAACAGTCACCATGGTGATGCTCTGACATTTTTCTATGCTTAATACTTTGTGCTTGGGAAATACGACATCCTCTCCACAATCATTAACTCCATTGACGGCCATTTTGGAGCTGTCTGATAACTGAGCCCCTGGTTTCCTTGCCTGCTGTACGTAGCCATTGTGTGACACACAGCCTGTTCCCTCTGCAGGTGTGTCCGATCTGCATGCAGATGCCATGGGGGGACTCGACTTACTACAGCCCCAACCTCATCAGACACCTGGTGAGGAGGCACCGCTTCAGTTACGCCGAATACATGGTGAGGGGCTCGGAAAGGCAAGAACATCAGTAGCCCTGTTATTGTAAATGAAAGACTGAAAATACTGAAAGCGGATGGCAGAGTCTGATATGATGGAAGTGGGTTGGAAAGTGATTTGATGAAAAGAGCAATAGTTTCATTATCATTGTGGGTTGTTATCATTGTGCTTCTCTTGTGAGCTTTTTGTCTTAAATCAAAGGCGACGTCAGTGCAATGGGTTTAACATGAGCAGGACACATGAAGGTACTTTAGAGAGTGTGTACATGGGGGTTAACATGAGAAGGAATTCAGTTAACCTTAACTGAATTCAAACTGAATTAACTGATAAGTTGATTTCAATATGTTGTAGCATTGACCCAGTCTTTTACACACACACACACACACTTTGTGTCATCTTTGTAGAATGAAGAGGAGGATGAAGATGTTCAGCTGTGCCAGGCTTTGCATATGTCCGTCCAAGAATTTTGAGAAGCTGAATATTTTTTGTTTTCATCTGAGCTCTGCCTCTCAGTGGATCAAGGATGATGTCAGCATGATGTCAGCATCACAGATGATGTCAGCATCACAGATGATGTCAGCATCACAGATGTAGCAAAGAGGCAAAAAGATGCAGAACTGATAGCATTCAAAAGGAAAAACAAATCATTCAAAAATGTATCACATCAGTGATCATCTTTGTCTTCTCTGTGTAATCTTTGGCACTTTGAATCAAATGTTGAGTGTATCTACATACTGTACATACCGTACTGTACTTCCAGTGAAACAACAGCAGGCTGTACAGCTGCCCTGGTTGAACTCTGTAATACTAGAAACTGCCCTTTGCTATGATTCTTTATTAAGGCTTTGAAACTCAGAGAAGCTTCATATACACAATGCAATTCAAATCCTATAGACAGGACAGATCTTTGCAGATATTTTTTTGTAAATTTGAAATGTGTTACCTTGTTGAAAGTATTTTTGTATATTGCACATGACCAAAAGTCTAATGTCTAAATACATTTTAAAAAGTCTAATGTCTAAATAAATGAAACATACTAAAAATGTACATAAATAGATCAAATCAAATCAATTTTATTTATATAGCGCCTTTTACAACAGATGTTGTCTCAAAGAAGCTTTACAAGTGTCTGAGTCCAAACCCCCAGTGATCAAGCCAAGGGCAAAAGTGGCAAGAGGAAGAAATCTGGGAAGGAACCAAGACTCAGGGGGGGAGCCCATTCTCTTCTGGCTGACACTGGTCACCATGACAACAAGACAGATACGTAATAAATAAATAAATTCTAAAACGTACGTAAACAATAAATAAATAAATAAATTCTAGGATTCTAAAGTTGTAAAAATTCTGATATATAGTCCAGGGCTATGCCACAGCGTGGGGTGGGGGGTGGGGTCAGGGGTGTTGAGAAGGGCCTCCATCCAGTTGATTATTCCTCCATCTGCGTCTGGATACGTAGGAGGTGGTTGGTCCGGGGCAGGTAGCAGGAGAGCATCGTCAATCCTTACTTAGCATCAAGGACACCATTAGCTCGGTAAAAGTAAAGCAAGACAGTTAGTTCTGTATGTGACATAAAATATAGACATTTCAGATGCGTGGAAGCAACTATTACAGCCGAACTAAAAGGGCAGACCCAGAAGGGAACACAGATTTGGGGGCGCCCTGAGGTGTTGGCATCCCTCCAGCCCACCATCAACAAATTTGAGTGAACGTGTGCAGTGGTGAGACGACAGCACCAGCCTCTCAGTATAACATAAAACCCTCCTCCCATGAACCCCTGGATCTGTAGCCTTTATCTAAGGTGGAGTATTAATATCAAACGCTAAAGATTGAAACTGTGTCAGGGTCCCAGACACTTTCTGGAAGGCTGATTCATAGTTGGGGGGCTTTGTAAGAAAAGGCTCTTCTCCCTGCTGTTATCTTATTAATTGAAAGAACCAGTAAAAAGCAGCACTCTGTGATCTTAGTAAACGTGGAGGTTCATAGTAGGAAATAAGTTCTCGCAAATAATCAGGAGCCCATGCGGCGCTTTATATGTTAATAGAAGGATTTTATAGTCAATATGAACTTTGACTGGGAGCCAGTGCAGGGCTGATAGAACTGGGTTGATATGACTGAGTTTTCTAGTTAGTTTTCTTGAACTCTGGTTGCAGTACATTCTAAAAGCTATCCTAGTAATACTATGTATTTATCAAACGATAAGTCAGAGTCAAATATGACGCAGAGATTTTTAGCTAGCGAGCCAGGTGTAATGGGGAAGTCAGCGAGATTTAGCAATAAATCTGATATTTTCTGTCTTGCTGCCTTCAGGCTCAGGAGGAGAACCTCTGTTTCGTCACCATTAAAGTGGAGGAAATTTTGTGACATCCAGTCATTCATGTCTTTTACACAGGCTTAAATTTTCTCTAATCTAGGTCTGTCATCAGGTTTGATATATAATGTGAATAATAATGGTCCTAAGATGGATCCTTGTGGGATTCCATATTTCACTTTTGTGTGTTTGGAGGAAACATTTTACCTCTACAAACTTATAGCATTTAGAAATCTAGGATTATTTTTCTTACTCTCAATTAGCGAGATCAGGATTTCCTCGCTAAGAAAATAGATTCATATTTTATAAATGCAGAGATCTACAGAAGACCTGAATAATTTGTCTCTTGCAGTCAACAAGAGTGAATCTGCAAATCTTCATTATCTAATGCCGTGTGTGTGTTTTATGGACAATACACCATGTAAATTGCACTATTCAGATGTTTGTCAATCATTGATCGGTTATTATGCACTTTCCCTGTCAGCACCATCTTGCCAGCTCTGCAGATCTCATCTTCAAGCTTCTTTTACAAGCTGAATACTCCAGCGTTGAACAGACCAAAGCTGGTCTTAGCAGTGGCTCTGACTTTTAGCGCCTCGCCGCTTCTTCAACATGGCCTGGAAAGCTTCAGCATGGATACTTGGGTTTTATGTTGTAAGTCTCCTCGGTGGTGAAGTTAGGTGTCAGGTGAGTTTCGTTTCACAAATTACTTGCCATCGAAGGTGGAGTTTAAATCCAGTAAACATCAGTAACCATATTTTTCCACCAAACATTTTCCTAAATTATTTTGTATATATGCAGCAGTAATACTTCAGAACATAAACGATGCAGCTCTGTAAATTTGTGACCAAAGAAGAGTTTACAGAAAATGAAAATGTTCAGGTTTTGTTTTAGGTTTTAAAGCTTTGTATTTATCTTTACCTCCCTCTTAGCCAACATCCAGAGTACCTGGTAAGGCAAATATTCATTATAATTTAAAAATGACAAGTCAAATGTACAGTAATGAACATGATGTGTCATGTCAAGTGTACAGTAATGAACATGTCAAGTCATGTAGTATAAGGTACGAACAGCACTGTCCAGTTATCAGACGTTAACATTGATAAAGCTGTCATACTGAAACATTAATAAAGCTGTCATACTGAAACATTGATAAAGCTCCCAGCACCACTCATCTCCTCTTAACAAAAATCCAACAGAGTATGACGTGGATGCTGGAAAAGAGGATCTCTTTGATGTCAATGAAGGTAATTAAGAATAAAAAAAAAAGAAGTTATTCATTACACTCCCCGACTGTTGTTTCTGCTGGTCAGCGCTTGAGACGAGGATCTCTAGTTTAAGATCTGTTGCACTATTTACTTACAGCGGCTGGTCTGGATCTCTTTGAAGGAGATATTTTATATGATGAGGTGAGACCAACTTATTTGCTCCCCTTTTTGGTCTAGAGTGGAGAGCTTTTAACAGATCAGCTGGGGCTTGTGATTCACATCATATTTCAAATTCAAACAAATTACAATGTCATTCATTATCTCATGAGTTCTCATTATCTCATGAGTTATCTCACTATCTGTGCCATCTTTGTTTGACGAGGCTTAACATCTTGCTCTGATGACAGAAACAAGGGAGAAATTCCATTATAGGGGATCAGTATTTATGGCCAAAGACCATACCATACTATCTGGAGGATGACTTGGGTGAGTCCACTGAACATATAAAAAAATTTAAACTTTCCAGGTTTGTCATTTTAAAGCAGAAATTGCCTCTATGTTAACCTAGATAAGTACTTAAATAAACAAAGTCAATCTAAAGTGCTTAATAAACAAATAAAAAATTAATTATTGCAACACTGCAAGCATCTAAATTGTTCTGGTGCAGACTTTCTATTATGAATAATTTGGGTTTTAAATCTGTTCTTGTGTAACCTGGTAAAATCAGTACATGTAAAAAAAAAGGTCTTCAAATCCATAGTTGCTCAGTGATCATGTGCTCATATGCAAATTGTGTTTTCCACAGACATCAATGCTAAAGGAGTTATAATGAAAGCTTTTGAACAGTATCGCCTCAAGACTTGTATTGACTACAAACCCTGGAGTGGAGAGCAGAACTACATTTCTGTGTTCAAAGGGGACGGGTGAGGGAAGCCGCATGTACAAACATTCAAACTGCATTTTTTAATCATTTCTTAGTGTTGAGTTGCAGTGATTGTAACCATTACCCATATGAATTATTCACATAATCTCTAACAACAACTTAATAGTAATGAGGAGATGTTTGTATTGCACAAGTATATTTAACAAACATGAATGCATCTGATATGGTAATAAAATGTCACGTAATAAAAACATTCCCCATTTGCCCTCTCCCAGGTGTTTTATTTTTTCCCCTCAAGCTCGGGTCCTCAACCAGAGGCCTGGGAGCTTTGATGGCTCTGTGTGGTACCTAAGCTGTTCCCTGGACTGCACTCTTCTGGTCGGAGATCTAGGATGTTGTTTCTGGGATCTGCTAGAGCCACACCCCCATTTTGGGGATCACAGCCCCACATGGTCCAGTTACCATGGGAACTACTGTTGCCTTTACCTTCCATGCATTTTCTGGCTCTCCTTTCAGCCCTTGGTATGTCTTGAGCTTTTCATGTTCCTTGTTCCTGCTGTTGCTATGCTTGGGATTGCTACATCTATCATCATGGTCATCTTCTACTGTTTGTCCTTCACCGTTATGTCTGGTTGGATAGCCATTACCATTTTGTCAGTCCCACAGGATCTTAGCTTGCTCGTTCTCCACCACCATCAGGGGAGTATTCCACTTTGACCTTGGAACTTCCAGACCGAATTTGGCACAGATGTTCCTCTACACTATTCCAGCCATTTGGTTATGGCGTTCCATGTACGCTCTGTCTGCTAGCATCATACATCCCATGCTAAGTGCTGGATTGGCTCAGAAGCACCTTTGCAAAGCCATCATCTGGGGTCCTGTCTGGTGTGGTAGATCTCAGCGTCTATTAATCTTGTATTCAGAGATGCCATGATTAGTGCTTCTGTCTGTCAATCCAGCTTTTTCCAGCATTTAGTAGGATTTTCCTTATCACCACTTCCATCTGGTATCCATTCCGCATTCCCATCCTTCTCAGGTTTCTACTGCCTGAGGTACTAAGCACTTGAAGCCTTCTTCCTGGTGTACTCCTGGGTCTTGGATGTTTCACCCTGGACAGAGGCTCTGATGCTCAATAGTCCTCAGTCCCCCTCCTTCTGTTTAGTATGTTGAAGTTTCAAAGTGCTGGATTTGGGATAAAAACCCTCTATGCATTGTGAGGAGTTTCCTTGTTTTGAGGTCAGTGGCTTCTATCTCCGTCCTTGGTGAGTTGATAATGGCAGTATCTGCAGGTGGGCTGGAGGTGTTGATAGCCCAGATCTTGCTCTTCCCGTTCATCTGACTTCTCAGGACTTGCTTCACAAGCATTTGTAGGTATTTGGCAGTAACTGCTTTCTTTGTGGCATCTTCAGGATGCATCCCATTTGCTTGTTGGATTCCAAG
This sequence comes from Tenebrosternarchus preto, assembly GCA_025802075.1. Taxonomy (NCBI): domain Eukaryota; kingdom Metazoa; phylum Chordata; class Actinopteri; order Gymnotiformes; family Apteronotidae; genus Tenebrosternarchus; species Tenebrosternarchus preto. Next base: position 9,890,949 of record JAOYMR010000016.1, on the reverse strand, counting down.
GTACTTGTAGCTGCCTTCAACATCTATTATGTTACCTTCCAGTAGTATGATCCCCTGTTTTCTACCAGCCTTCCTTTTCCTTGTACATAGTACTACATAATATTCCTCATTTACTATATTTTAACATATAGCCCAAAACGTTAGGAGACTTGAAAGTCTTTTCATGGCAAGATACCATATAATTAAAAATAACATTTCATTTTAAAGGTTTCATAATGAGACACCTGTTTACCAGGCAACAGTTAGTATGTGACCTGTAATGGATATAATGTTTCTCTCCATGACCAGGTGCTACTCTTCTATTGGGAATAAGCATGTAGGGAAGCAGGTGTTGTCGATCGGAGCTGGATGCGACCGCATCGCCACTATTGAGCACGAATTCTTCCATGCGCTGGGCTTCTGGCACGAGCAGTCACGCTCCGACCGTGACGACTACGTCACCATCATGTGGGACCATATTATGGAAGGTACAGCTGTCCACATTCTTCCTTCTTCCCCTCAGTAACCTGCTCTGCTCTGCCCTGCTGCACGGCCTGTATTAATTACATGTACAAACGAGCTAAGATTCATTAAGTTACATAAGCTATATTTTCACAATCTGCTTTTTGGCTATGTGGGACAAATACTGGTTTGCTGTGCAAAGGCCTTATATTTAAGGACCCTGTCAGAAACCAGTGGAACTTATAGGACTAAAGTAGGTGTAAAGTAGGAAGTCATCGCAGAAGACAAGGGTGCTTGCAGATAAAAACAAATAAACAAACATCAATAACCTTTAAAATAATAACATTTCTAAAAAATTTCTAAAAATTTTTTTTGTTTGTTTGTCAGACATGCAGACATTAATTATTTTGCTAGGCTAATTGTAAGCAATACCAGATTGTAACACTTGGCATAAGAGAATTGGACCACATTCTGACATTTAGCACTGTTGGTCTTCAGAACTTGCTGTTTAAGATGGTTACTGATAAGGAAAGTCTTTACAGTCATGTTGCAACCATATAGCCTGTCCTTATTATTTCATACATGATTTGCAGATTTTTATTTTTTTTTTCTAAAATAGCCTGCTCTGTTCAGCTCATCAGCTAATTAATAATGAATCATTTTATGAAAGGAATCGGGTGTTTCAGAAGCAGAAAAAGCATCAAACCATTCAAGAATGTGACCTTATGAGACAGGTCTAACTCTCAGTTTGATTCATAGCACGACTTCAGAGAGCAAGCAGAGTTGAAAAAGACCTCATTATCTCCCTCGTTCCTGATCTGATTGGCCCGTCCTCTGCCACGCCCCCTGTTCACACATGCAAGTTGGTGTGTAACAGGGCGGTCATACCTGTACACGTGTCATGCACACATTTCAGTGCAGTGCTACATTCTTAAGAGACTGTATTGTCTCTTCGTGTCTTTCATGGATGTATGCAGGTCTCCTTATAGACCTCAGCAGTGCAGTGGACAGAGCATGTAGGATGGACTGAACTTCTCAGCTTCTCCAGGGCTTTGGATTGGGTCTTGTAGAACTTTGTTGGAATAATGTTCTCGATGCAAGTACTGGCATAGTTTGTTACAGTTGAAACACGAGCCACAGAAGTGTTCACTGTGAAATGTAGACCCTTTTATCTGCTACAAGAGTTTAGCATAATGTTGGATGTTTACATTCTAGCTCTTGGACTTCTGCATGTAAATATGTACATAAAATGTACACACAATAACCCATATGTAAATAAAAACAAAAAGTAGTTTTTACTCAGTTTTCATGGGAATAAAAGCATGATGTTGTGTGAATGGTTTTCTACTTCTCCAGGCATGGGCTACATGGGGGCTACACACATGATAAGCATACGTATTTTAAATGGTATTCACTGTGAACAATTGAGCACATCATATTAACTGTTCTGACAGCATTTAAAACTGAGGAACTTGTGCTACAAATTTGATCCTTAGGCAAGCAGCATAACTTCAACAAATACGATGACACCCAATCAAGTTCCCTGAATGTGCCTTATGACTACGGATCCATGATGCATTACAATAAAAACTCGTTCCGCAATGGTACAGAAAACACCATAGTCACCAAGATTCCTGCCTTCATCGATGTCATTGGCCAGCGCATGGAATTCAGCGAGAACGATCTGCTGAAGCTGAACAGACGTTATGGTTGCAGTAAGGCTGTTTTAGTGCTTAATCTTTTGGTGTTTTTCAGACCAGATTATTGGATGTTCAGACACAACAGTCATAATGTAAATCTGTGTTTTATGATTAATAATGTTCTCATTGATGAGAAAAGGGACTAAAGGGAGGTCTGGACCTAGACCACAGCTGTAGAGCCCACCCTTCTTCTTTAGAACCACAGCTGTAGAGCCCACCCTGCTTCTTTAAAACCACAGCTATAGAGCCCACCCTGCTTCTTTAGAACCACAGCTGTAGAGCCCACCCTGCTTCTTTAGAACCACAGCTGTAGAGCCCACCCTGCTTCTTTAAAACCACAGCTGTAGAGCCCACCCTGCTTCTTTAAAACAACAGCTGTAGAGCCCACCCTGCTTCTTTAGAACCATAGCTATAGAACCCATCATTTTTTCTTTGAGAATTGCAGGCACACAGAGTGTGATCAGAGAGACTCAAAGAATGATTCATCTCATGAACTGAGAATGTGAAGTATGTACAACATTCCCAGGATCATTAATCCTGTTCTTAAAGAGTGGTGGAGCAGGCATGGTGTATACCACTTCAGCCAGCGTTTTCGACATTGTCAACGTGTTTGACAATGTTTACAGGCAACTAAGGACATGGGGCAAATTTACGACTGTCCAAAGTGTCCTTTATTGGCCTTGGCAGATTGACATAAATCTCTTTGTTTTCCAGCTCGATCCTCCACGTTTCTGGATACCTGCGACTTTGAACGGGAGAATATATGTGGAATGATCCAAGGTCCTGGAGATGAGGCAGACTGGGAACGTGTAACCAAGGCAACTGGAGGACCCAACATGGACTATTCTAACATGGGACGTTGTGATGGTACTGTGTCCCTGATATGATTACTAACCATTGAATAGTTTTGTGCTTTCATGTGCCACTGAAATACTTTTTTCTATACTGTTTATAACTTCAAACATGCCATTTAAAGATACTAAAATCAGGAACTTTATACTGTAGTCTACATGATTATGGGACTGGAAAAATTCTGAATAAATTATTACTATTAATGAACATATTAATTCAATTATTACTGTTAGTGAATATATTAGAATAAGATCAACTTGAGGGCTCACATGAAGTAAAAACAGATATAATTATAATTATCTCTGATATCTGAACACAGCATTTCATTTTAAGCCCTTAGCAGGTGTGTAAAACAACTTCGCATATCATCTCATTGTTTCAGGCAAGAAGTCATGTTTTATTCAAGACAAATAAAAACACCTTTGTGGTTGAAAGGGTTCTTCACGTGGTATCTTGTCTAATCCTATTTTAATGACTGGTTTACTGGACTGGTCTGCCCATGGTTCTCTGTGGAAACAACACAGAACCTGTCCAGTGCTTTTCCTTAATGGGATGGAAACGTCTTGCCCTCGAAGGATGTCAAAAAGTTGCTCTTACAGGGTTTGAGACAAAGGTTAAATGTTATGATGAAAGTGTATGTATCTTCCTGGAAGATTCTCTACAAGTGAATGTGGATGTAAACTTTCTAGGAGTTTCCCTTTGAGTGAGCCTTTCCAACAGTTTTCTGCTCCCCCAGGCATGGGCTACTTCATGTATTTCAGCACGGCCAGCGGCAGTGTGGGAGACACTGCTCGGCTGGAGAGCAGGTTGCTTTACCCTAAACGGGGCTACCAGTGCCTGCAGTTCTTCTATTACCACAGCGGGCACCCCAATGATCAGCTGGCCATCAGGGTGAGAGAGTACAACGAGACCAACCCCAACGGGACTCTACGGTTCATTCAGAAGATCAGCGGTGAGTTTTGATGAGTCTGGACCTGCACAGACCATTGGGTCTTGGCCATTGATGCTTTAACTTCTTTAACTTCATTGATGATTTTTAACTTCTGCATAGTTTATATTTTGTGGACTTGACAGTCAAATAGCATTTCACTGCAGGTTGTACCATGTATGACTATGTATGTGACAAATAAAACTTTGAAACTTTATTAAAAAATAGAAAAATCCCACTTGTCTTATTTAAGGGACTCCTGATACTCTGTGGCAGCTCCACCACGTTAGTCTGGATGTTACCAAAAAGTTTCGGGTGGTGTTTGAAGGCGTCAAGGGCTCTGGGAACTCTGTGGGTGGGCTGTCCTTGGACGACATCAACTTGTCCGAGACCACCTGCCCAGAACACGTGTGGAGGATCAAGAACTTCAAGAGCGTGATGGAGAACACACCAACGGGCACTGCCATCTACAGCCCACGTTTCCGTTCTAAGTATGGCTACACGTTCCAGATGGGACTATACCCCAGTGGCTCACAGAGCTCCCCTGGGGAGCTGGGAGCCTATGCCCATCTGACATCGGGAGATGCAGGGATCGATGCTACCCTCACCTGGCCTTGTCCCTGGATGCAGATCACTATGATGCTGATGGACCAGCATTCGGACATCCGGAGGCGCATGTCCAACCAGAGGAGTGTCACCACTGACCCCACAATGACAGTAGAAGGTAAGGGTCAGAGGTTACCTTTTGATTGTTTTTACTATACTTTATTATCTTAGTACTGGTAGTAATGTTCCTGTGAAAATAGCTGTATCACCAAATACCAATTATTACCAATTAATCTATTATGGGTAGTGTAAAACCACAGTTACACTATGTTTTATCATGGTAATTTTGAGATTTGTTTATTTCAACATTTTTTTTAAAGGATCTGAGAAGTTGTACTGGGATGACCCACGTAAAGTGGGGAATCTGGTGACGGATGATGACGGGGCCGAGTTCTTCCGAGGCCCAGGAGCAGGAACGTCTGTGTACCTGACTCAAGCCAGGGCGCTCAGCAGAGACTTCATCAAGGGTGGAGATGCCATCTTCCTCCTTACCATAGAAGGTGACATAAAGACTGTGCTAAATTAGAGGTGTTGTTTACAGCATTTCCACGTTTTTTGATGCTGCTTTTTAGATAAAACGACAAAAAACAAACAAAGCTTGGTGTCATGGTGATTAAATTGAAATCATTTTTTCAATAGTGACCTTACTCACCTCAACTCAATGTTACCTTTTGTCTTGTAGACATAGCTTACCTGGTGCCTTCACAGCCCCGCCCCTCAACAACAGTCCCTCCCACAGATGAAACCACCATATACCTTACGACCCCCACAGGCCCTCCTCACGATCCGTGTACTGCAGTGAAATGTGAAAATGAAGGCATATGTGTGGCAGACAATGGTGCGGAAGCAGCGTGCAGGTAGGTAGATGCATACATACCACGCATTAGTTTTACTGCTCAGCACTTAACAGCAGTCAAAGCGTCATTCCTGAAACAGCAGTCTAACCTCCCGCTGGCGTGTTACTGGGCTGACGTTTAACAATGCTCCGCGTCTGTGTTTAGATGTGTCGTGGGGACGGATTGGTGGCACTATGGCGACAGGTGTCAGTTTAAGAGTTCCACCCAGGACAGTATTGTTACAGCAGCCATAGCCTCTGTTGTGGTGTTTGCTAGCATGCTGGTGGTCACCGTGGTGACTGTGGTATGTCTGAAGAAAAAGTACACCCGGAAGATGAACAAGGTGGATGAGAACATTGTTATGCAAAACGCAATGTAATAATCACAATGTGTTTTTTTTTTTTTAAATATGCATTATTATACTGTAAGGGCATGTTTGTGAGGTTGTTATTAATGAATAATTTAATAAAATCTTAACCGGTGGGCTCTTTCTTTAATGGGTTCTTGGCTAAACTACTTAAAGGGTTGACAGAATAGTAACGTGGACTAGTGTGTGTTTCAGGCGCTAGTCATTTTCATATGTACTCATTTCATGTCATCAATTGTTTTTAATTGTGTAAATATTTTGTTAACAATATACTTTCCTCAGTCAAGTTTCAGCGGTGGACATTTTTAAGAACGAACATTTAAGAATGGCTTTTCGCTTGCCGTGAAGCCACTAGTGAGGAGTCAGGAAACACCACAGCCAGGCGGAACAGGCCAATCCAGTTCAAACATTACACACGCAAGAATTCTGCCAGCTAGTGGTCAACAATGGAAACTGCATTAACAGCATTAGAAGAATACATTTACCTGCAAACTCATTGAAAGACTGTTGGTTAAAACAACAAAACAGCCTCAGAATGAAGGTACAGCTCTTATTGCCGCATCCTGATGCTCAGAAACACAACAGACCATTTATCATGATAAATTTAAGATTTATTATAACAAAAAACAGGAACTTTTTGTGTGGTTTGCAATTCCTAAATAGATAAAACTTGCTTAACTGGACTTGATACAGTCATGCTGGTGACAAAATGAGAATGACATGTATGCGTGTATGCGTGTGTCCGTGTGTGTGTGTGTGTGTTTGTTTACACTGAATACATATGTGTACTTGCATGTATGAGGAAAAACAAAGCTTGGCAGACACACAGTTCCTTTAAAAAGCATCTGTATACAATATTTGTCTTATTTACAATAATTGAAAAAAAAATCATCATCATTTCTCGCAGAGAAGATTAGTAAAAAAGTGACTAGGTCACCATAAAAGAGTAAGCAACTCCTAGGAGTTAGTCTTTCTGATTTCTACTAAATTTCTAGTTTTACAGGCCCAAAGCCCTGATTTAGTGAAGAAATACAGTCTTGCGTAACTGCACTATCTACAACAGAAAAACATGGTATTACTGGTGAGTGCTGCAGGTCACTGTCTTAAAACAAAACCATTCTGAGCATTGTATGATTTCTTTAAAAGTCTCTGGCAGCATTGTCCTCCCATAAAAATATATGGTAAGTTTAAAAAAAAAAAAAATCACAAACTCCACCATTCTGTTTTGTGGTAATGCGTTAACATTGCGAGTCTAGTGTTGAATCCTATAGATACTGTCAATAAATGCTAAACAGTCAGTGACTCAGTAGTGAACTGCTCTGAGCTCTTAAAGGGGTGGGCCATTGTAGTGTGCAGGGCAGGGCTAGAGTCTCTTAAAGGGATTGGTTGATGTAAGTTTCTATTGGTGGGCTCGCAGGAAACGGATCACATTCTACAGCATGAGGTCCACAGAGAGTGACATCACATACAGGTCCAAAACAGCTCACCACAACACCCCAGTTCACAAACCGAGTGCTCTCCATCACTCCCAGGGTGGTGTTGCCCAGGTCTGACCCAAAACATGTAGACACCTCAGAGATGGAGTGGGTGCGTACAGGGTGGTGTGTGTTGCCCCCCCGGTCTTGTGGGCTGACGAGTGTGTGCCCAACTCTGGTTCAAACCTGAACTCATTTATGAGTTAAATACCCCAATCAGGTCAGACATGAGAAGGTGCTGGTGCTGCAGGACTGATACTGGGTAACCCTGCTCTACAGCGTGCATGTGCGTGTGCGTGTGTGTGTGTGTGTGTGTGTGCACGTGCAGACTCATAGCGGTGTGTCATAGTAATCAGCAGGCTGCTCACTCTTGGTGGGCCTCTGCTGCTCCTGCTGGTGCTGCTTCATGATCTCCTTCACCTCCTCCTCCAGCTCGGGCGGGATGATGAACTGGTCGTCTGGGTCGGGCTGCGCCGGGGCGGTGAAATACCCGCCGGGCTTCTTGGACGGTGCGTCGGTCGCCACCTCGATTAGGTTGTGGCTCGTCTCGTGTGGAGCCACCGAGCCGTTCCTCTTGCCCTGGTTCCTACCCCACGTCTCACCTGCGCCGGGGAGACCCGCTTTCTCGCCCTGCTTTGTGGGGTTTCCTTCTTTCTCGGTTTCGGCGGGGGAGGGCATCTGCCCGGGCTCCGGCTCCGGGTCGGCCGCCTCGTCGGGAGCCTCGGGGACGCAGGGAGGAGGAGGCGCAGGAGGAGGAGCGGCCAGGAGACGCAGGCAGTGGACGTCGGCCTCCACTTCCACGCGGCTCCCGTTGGAGAAAACGCCGACGATGGGCTCCTCGTCCTCGCTGTCCAGGCCGTTGTCAGAGAGCGCGCTGGAAAAGGTGGCGCTGGACAGCTGCCGCTGGAAGGAGCCGGCCACGCCGGGAGAGGAGGAGGTGGGAGCCGGGTGGAGCGAACAGCAGGGCAGGAGGCGCATGTTGGGCTGCAACAGCGCTGGCTGGTGGGCCTGCTGATGGAGGTGCAGGTGCGCCTCCTGGATGAGGACAGGGGGTTCGTCCGAGGAGGCGGTGGAGCCCACCTCCGAGCTCATCTCCGACGCGCTGACCTCCGAGCTGATCTCGCTGCAGGAGGACGGCGGGGGGACGCCCCCCGCCGATGACGGGGGGTACAGGCCCGGCCCCGGGCTTGGAGGCGGCTGGGGCGCCTGCGTGTGGAGCCCCCCGGTGGCCGGCTCAGACGCGGCGGCCGAGCAGCAGCAGCAGTAGCAGTCCTCAGCCACGCTGAGCGTCACCACCACGGCACTCAGGCTGTCCGTGCAGCCGTAGGCCTGCGCCAGAGTGCACAGCTTCTTGGCGGCTGCCAGCGGGTCCGGAACCTTCCGCACCGCCTCCACGGCCTCCTCGGGTTCCAGGGCCTCGAACAAGCCGCGGCTGCCCAGGATGAAGAACTCGTCGCGGGGGGTGAGAGGAAGCGTGTGCACGTAGGGGCGAGGGAGCACAGCCGGGTACAGGAAGGAGTAGCCCATGATTCGAGTGGAGTCCGTCACACCGTTCACTTTGTTATCCTGCCGAAATAGAGGGACGGTGTCACATCGTTACAGATTGACTTGTTTCAGTTGTCATTTCTGTTTCAATACACTTATAAATACGTTGAAAAGAAAAACCCCTTCAGTCAGACTAAGTGATGTTAATGCTATTCTGAAAGTCAGAGTGGGTCAGTCATAATTGTGCTCTAATATATTATTAGTACTTTTGGTGAATGATTTCTTTGCTCCAGAAACATAGTTAAAAAGGGCTAAAAAGTTAGCATACCTTAACAGCGCTACCTTTGACTAAATCCCCAGCTATAACTTCTCAGCTATGGTAGCTGTAGCTAAAACCCATACTAAATTATCCTGAGCAAAGGTAACTTTAGCTAAACCCCTAGATGTGGTTTTCCTCAGGGGTGGTAACTGTGGCTAAACCCATAGCTGTGATTTACCTCAGTGGTGGTAACTGTGGCTAAACCCCTAGCTGTGATTTACCTCAGTGGTGGTAACTGTGGCTAAACCCCTAGCTGTGATTTACCTCAGTGGTGATAACTGATACCTCAGTAATGATGGTATCTAGCTAAAACCCGTGCTGTGATTAGCCTCTGTGATGGAGGGTGTGGCTGAGGATTTTACCTCAGTAATGATGGTATCTAGCTAAAACACGAGCTGTGATTAGCCTCTGTGATGGAGGGTGTGGCTGAGGATTTTACCTCAGTAATGATGGTATCTAGCTAAAACCCATGCTGTGATTAGCCTCTGTGATGGAGGGTGTGGCTGAGGATTTTACCTCAGTAATGATGGCCTTGTGCTGGCGCACGCGACTGTACTCTTCGTCCAGGCTGATGTTGTGCAGGAGCGAGAGGGGCACGGCCTTGCCGTCGCGACACAGCACCGCCTGGCATTTGCCCACGTTGGCAGCAGTGAGCGTGAAGCAGCCCGCCGGGTCCGTGGGGTCGTGCCGGATGTGACAGAGCACCGCCGAGCCGCCCAGCTTCTGCCCGGCTGTGCCCAGCTTCCTGCGTGGACAGGAAGTGGATATGGAAAATTTAAATGTGGTCACATGGTGAATTTGTCTGATTTGCAAAAAAAATTGTATGAACACACTGATTACTATTCTCCAGAGTTTTCTCAGCATGAAACTCAGCATGTGTGTTACCTCTGCATGACGAGGAAGGTGTTGGTCATGTAGTCTTCCTCACTCTTGGTCCTGTGAAGCTCCTCAGCCAGGATGTCGTTCATGGTGCACTGTAGGAGGTAAGGCACCTCCACATTCCTGTCCCCGTCAAACACTCCGTACAGAGCCTCCCGACTCCCGCAGAAGCTGCTCACAGAGAGCGCTGCCACACACAGTCTGCACACACACACACACACAGAGACACACACAGGGCCACATAAACACACAAACAAAATTGACAAAACGGAAAAATCCGTTGCTTTCAGTAATGAATGCTTTGGCTAACTGGGCAGACAGAATCACACAACACATGACCTGCTGTAACCTGTAATGACAACCAGCTCTTCAGATTTACAACATGAACAAGTTTCACTCTTTCTAGTCTGAAAGTGGACTTTATACCCTATAACATGTTCAGGCTTGGAGAAGCGGATTGGACCGGTAACCCTACTGATCTGAACGGTATGTGCATAGGCGTGGCTAGTGCAGGGACACTAGTCCATCTTCAGACGCAGAATGCTGTGCTCTTGTGTCTCACTTACTTGTTCTTCATTCCTGAAGCTTCAGTGTAGCCATGACTCCAGACAGCCGGGCCTCCTGCAGCCTCATTGGCTGAGAATGAAGTGGGGGGCGGGTCAATCCGGAAACAGCGGATGTTGCTGCAGGAGAAATATGATAATGATGAGTGATGAATCAAAATGTGTGCAAACATGCATACACACACACACACACACATATACACACAAACACATGCACACACACACACACATATACACACAAACTCACACACGGGCGCACACGCACGCACGCACGCGCACACGTGCACGCGCACACAGGCTTACTTCAGCTGTTCCAGAGTCTTGTGGTCCAGGTTGAGGCGGGGATTGCCTGTGAGGTCCAGTTCCTGCAGCTTTGGAGGAAGGTTCTCAGGTAATGTGATGTTCACCAGCTCGTTACAGCTCAGATCCACACACTGTACAGAAGACGAGAGGGGAGTGAACCACACACACTATACAGAAGACGAGAGGGGAGTGAACCGCACACACTGTACAGAGGATGAGAGGGGAGTGAACCACACACACTGTACAGAGGATGAGAGGGGAGTGAATCTCACACACGCAAACTAATCTTCATAACTTCAGGGAACACCTCGAGTGGGCAATCAAAGTGAGAGTGTATGTGTGTGTGTGTGTGTGCTAGCTAACCTTCATGTCCATAAGCTGCCTGACCTCAGGGAACATCTCGTGTGTGTGTGTGTAGGTGTGTGTGTGTGTGTGTGTATACTAACCTTCATGTCCATTAGCTGCATGACCTCAGGGAACACCTCAATGGCGTTGGAGTGAGCGATCAGAGTGTGCATGCGTTTGCAGTTCAGGATGGTAGTGGGCACAGCTTTCAGCCTGTTCCCACTCAGGTCCACTTCCTCCAGCTCCTCCAACTTCGCCATTTTACTGCACAGCAACGGCACAGACAGTAGGGTCAGGGAGTGTGTGTGTGTACGTGCTTGTGCGCGTGTGTGTACCTGCTTGTGTCTTCACACATCATTTTTTCTAATTATAACTTCTATGGTACTATGTCTGACATGCTAGTTTGCATGTCCTGTACTTTTATATATGTCTGTGTCTGTGTGTGTGTGTGTGTGTGAGAGAGAGAGAGAGAGAGAGAGAGAGAGAGAGAGAGTTACCTGGCTGGAAATGTCTGCAGGTGATTGTAGGCCATATGAAGTATTCTCAGGTGTGTGTGTCCAGTCAGCAGAGGCACACACTTGTCAGTCAGGTGATTATTGGTCAGATAGAGCTCCTGCAGAACGCTGCTGCTCTCCTCTGATAGGCTAGAGGGCGGCAGGCTCTCTAGTTTATTGGCTGAGGTATTTAGGCACCTTAAACTAGAAACACAAACCAAACATTAAGTCTTTGTGATAAAACACAGTAAACATTTTCACATGATACATTTATGTGTCAGGCATAAAGAAAAGAATGCAGGTGTATATTCAGAGTTTGTGTGCAGATCTATTTTCAGTGGAACAGTGCATGTTTTACCTGTGGGACTTGAGGAAGAGGTTACAGGGGAGCTCAGTTAGCTGGTTGTGCTGGACGTCCAGAACCTCAATAGCAGGACGCTCCACCCGCTCAGGTAAGCACTGCAATGCATTATGGCCTGCCAAAACTTTCCTCAGACTGCTGCTGCAAAACAGCCTGCAGGAGAGGGAGAGATGGAGCAGGAAGAAGAGTGCGAGAGAGAGAGAGAGAGAGAGAGAGAAACGAAATCAAGGTCAGTATGTCACAGAGCGTCACAGTGGCAGGGGTCAGTAATGTCTCCCTGAATGAAAGTGTGAGGATGGAAGGAACCTGAACAACACAGCAGGAACAGAGACAGACAGGAGAGAGGGAGAGGGGGAGAGGGGGAGAGGGGGAGAGGAGGAGAGGGGGAGAGGGGGAGAGGGGGAGAGGAGGCGGCAGAGCTGCAGTTAAAGACAGGAGGACAAGATTTCACCAGGGCCTGCAATGGGACACTGCAGGAGAGGAGAGAGTGAGTGAGTAAACGATTGATAGAGTGAGTGAACGAGTAATAGAGTGAGTGAGTGAGTGAACGAGTAATAGAGTGAGTGAGTGAGTGAACGAGTAACAGAGTGAGTGAACAAGTAATAGAGTGAGTGAGTGAACGAGTGACGGAGTGAGTGAGTGAACGATTGACGGAGTGAGTGAGTGAACGAGTGACGGAGTGAGTGATGGAGTGAGTGAGTGAACAGGTGATGGAGTGAGTGAGTGAACGAGTGATGGAGTGAGTGAGTGAACGAGTGATGGAGTGAGTGAGTGAACAGGTGATGGAGTGAGTGAGTGAACGAGTGATGGAGTGAGTGAGTGAGTGAACGAGTGATGGAGTGAGTGAGTGAACGAGTGATGGAGTGAGTGAGTTTGTTCTTCAACATCCCCCCCTCCTCCAAATCTTGGTTGTCACCATTTCCAGGAGGCCAATAAGTGATTCCATGTGTGAGTGAGAATCTAAGACGTGTGTGTGAGATCAACCAGAAGAACCAGACAGAGGTGTGCAGCTCGCAGAGATGGAGAGCAAGACAATGCAGGCAAGGAAATCCTCGCTCGCACGCATGCAGTACACAGCTTCGAGTGGAAGGGAGGAGAACATGGTTGTGATGGAGAGAGAGTGTGGGGATCTGCACCTCCTCACTGAAGCCTACAGCAGGGATTAATCATCCTGGCACACAAGTGTAAAAATGTGTGTGGGTAGCAGTGTGTGTGTATGTGGTGTGTATGCATGTGTGTGTACATGCATGTGTGTGTGTGTGTGTGTGTGTGTATGTGTGTACATGCATGTGTGTGTGTGTGTGTGTGTCTGCGTTTACATGTCTAGTTGTGTGTTTGTCCTTCAATATTAGACTGTAGGTTGAGAAATAACTGGAGGTTATAAAATATAATTTATGAGTGAATCAGAAGCACAGCTTCACACACAGCAGACAGATGGGCAGAGCAGCAGGCTGTGTGTGTGTGTGTGTGTGTGTGTGTGTTTCTGAGATCCAGCAGAGCGGGCACAAAGACTATACTCACCACTGGGGGAGCTCTCTGATGCAGTTATGACTGACATCTAGTACCTCCAACTTCTTACTGTCACTGAGCCAGTCAGGCAACGCCTCCAGACAATTCCTTCAGCCAATCAGAACAAACCATTAGCCTCCACATGCCTCACCTGAGAAGTTCCCCATCAGGAACTAGCCGATCAGATCCACATCTGGCCCAAAACCAGCACTGAGGTTCTGAGCAGGGAGCACAGATGTGAGCAGATACACCTTTTCTGTTGCACTTCTTTTCTACAACAATTCCTTACAGACCTTGTTAAATGTTTACAAAAGAATCAGCTCTAATAGTAAAAACCCTCTGTAGACACAACATTAGTGGGTATGATCTTCTGCAAACTGCTTACTGTCTACTTTCAGCACACTAGTAATGATCTTAATACTAATGTGTTAATTATCTTAATACTAATGTGTTAATTATCTTAATACTAATGTGTTAATGATCTTAATACTAATGTGTTAATTATCTTAATACTAATGTGTTAATTATCTTAATACTAATGTGTTAATTATCTTAATACTAATGTGTTAATTATCTAACAATTATCTTAACAATAAATTGCTGAATCAAGTTTATGATGATTCTCTAAAGTCTGAGTGTGTGTGTGTGTGTGTGTGTGTGTGTTTAACTCACTTTGAGATGTCCATATACCGGTAAGTAAGGTTGAGTGTGTGTGTGTGTGTGTGTGTGTGTGTATATATATGTGTGTGGGAGGTTGAATGTGTGTGTGTGTGTGTGTGTGTTTAACTCACTTTGAGATGTCCATATACCGGTAAGTAAGGTTGAGTGTGTGTGTG
>JAOYMR010000016.1:9847319-9861721 GCA_025802075.1 Tenebrosternarchus preto | reverse complement strand
AACGAACGAACGAACGAACGAACGACCGAACAAACGAACGAACGAGCGGAGAGAGGGCCTCTCTCCTCCTCACCCTCTTGTCCTTCCCTCCCTCCCTCCCTCCCTCTCTCCCTCTCCCGTTTTTCTCTCTCGCACGTGTGTGCACCATCGATCTCCCCTCCCCCTCCCCCCTCCCCCTGTTGAGGGCCCCTCTGTCCTTCTCAGTGAGAGTGCATTCAGGCCTTTCAGCTCCATCATAATGGCGCGAGCTCCGGAACAAGGCCGGCGTCCAAGCACCAGAATCTGGCCCCAGCAGCTCTGTGGCCTGTGTCATGCGTGTCCGTGAGAGCGGAGGACTCTGCCATGTTTCACCAACAGCAATGATACAAGAGGATGGGAGAGTAACACAGGTCTGAGAGGGGTGTGTGTGTGAGGGGAGAAAGGGAAGAGTGATATAGTGAGTATGATAGATAAAAAGAAAAAAAATAAACACTGGAATTGTATAAATATGTTAGTGTCTGTGCTGAGCGCTGCTGGTTGCTGCCACTAGAACTGTGCATGTGTGACTAGCCCAAGGGCCCAAACATGGTGGACTACATTCATGCAGAGACATGGTTAAATATTTACATTTCTGAGCTGGCAGCCTGAACCATAGCTGTCCAGACTTGAACCACGAGGGTGACTCGAAGCTCACCTCAGGTGCCAAACTCTGGAGCCCAGAGCAGAACAGAGGCACGGGTGTGACCGGAAGACCCTGCCCTGACCCCCTCAGACTCGACGTCCGCATTAAATGCATGCAATTTTAGAAAGATGTGGCTCTGGAATATAATGGCCAGCTATTTCTGGAAGGGCCTACATTGTTACATCATAAATAGTACTGGGTCACGTGACATTCCACACTCCCCTGAGACGCCACAGAGGGGGCGGACAGAGGGGGGGAGCAGGAATTGCTGGAACACTGCGGCTAGGCAGACCTGGGGTTATCATCCGGGCTCCTACTCACGGAGCCATGTTTAAATCTCCGATCCACACTAATCGACGGTGGGGTGATCTCCGCTCCACGTGATACGAAACTCACTGCACGCCTACAGCATGTAGCAGCTTGCTAACCTGGAGCGCCATTCAGTGCAGTTAGCACGAAAGATCTTGCTCAACAGAGACCGTAAAACAACAACAACAACAACAACAACACTGTTTCAAGTCCGCAACCGCTTGAATATACAAACACAAGCGTTCACTGGGTTAGGCCTAGTACTCCGGGCAGCTGTGTACTTTCTACGAGTTCGCGTTATGGCCAAGGCATGCGCGAACCTGCGACTTGACCTAGCTGTTACACCGCCTTCACGCACAACGCGCTGCGTGACATCAGACAGTACCGGTGGCACGGAGAGCACGTGAACACCGGGAGGCCCCGTTCAAATGAGCACGGCCCCTGGCCCACACGCAGTATCCCCCGTGTAATACGTTTAGGTCCGCTGTAAACATCCAAGATGCGAGCCAAAAAATAACAAAAAGTTCATTGCTATGCGGGATGTTTTACTTTTATTTTATCAAGTATGTCAGAGATCAAGAGCAAAATGAAAAGCTCAACACATCAAAATCCCACGTACTGTGAAAAACAAGCGTTCACGAGCTGATCCTAAATCGTGAAGCATGTTAGTGTTACAAAGCCCGCGTGACTGGAGGAAGCACCGCTCTAAATGGACTGCTGTCTTACGTCAATATTTAAACAGTAAAACTCAAAGCGTTGTGCGCATCAGCCTTCCGGCGAGAGAATGCGCATTCCGTTAAACTGGCTTCAGACAATGTTAACAAAAACAAACACCTAAACAAACACCGTAGCGTTTCACCAACTACAACCACAAGCTATCCTGTCCTACGAGAAAGTACATTTGTCGCCACTGGTGAACGAGTTCAGACATACTCTTGATATTTGTGGCGTGTTGCAAGTGTGTAACATAAAGAATCAATTTGCCCGGATCAGGGGACACGTTGGTCTCTGTAACTGGGGAAAAAAACATAATGCAAGAACGGAGTACATTTTCCCTTGACGCACTTAGCATTTTACCTGAATAGAAGCGCAGAAGGGATCCTAACTCTGTGTTCATGCCCTCCTCCTGCACGCGCCAAGGATCCTTAAATCCCAGTTTAAACAGAAATTCGTTCTGAATTTGCAAAGGCCTCTCATCTCGGCCTAGCCGCCTGGCCGCCTCGCCGTGCAGCTGGACGTACAGTGCCGGAGCCGAATCATTATCAGCTGGACAGCCCGGTTCCAGAGTGCCGGTGTGATGGTCAGACTGTGTATCAGTAGGGCCGCCTGTCAAACTCGCTTTTGATAAGGAATTGGAGCTTGTACTGGGTGGGATACAGGTCAGGCTCAACGGCTCGAGTCTGTCGCTACTTGTCTCGTTCTCATCCGTAATGTCATTGAAGCGGCCGACAGTGATAAGGCCACTGTTGGTGGCGTTAATGTCGTTAGTGAAATTGTTCAGGTCCTGGGGAAGGGAATCGATAGCAGTACTCGACGAAGGACAATCAAGTTCTAGCTCGTCTGATGAACTACCATAAGTGTCCTGCCCCTCGGTCGCGCTGTCAAACGTTGGACTTAAAACGGACGCATCTGTACCCAATATCATGTCATCACTCAGGGAGTCTCGATGTTCGCTTAGCCGGGCCCCGGAGCTCAGATCGTCAAACGCATTGCTTTCTACATCTGAGCCCGAATGTCGGCCACAGCTGTCCGTTCCAGTGAATCTATTTACCGAGCCCTCATTATTTGGGCTGGCATGGTTCGTATTTGAATTGAGGTCCGACAATGAGTTATCTAAAATATTGACCACTGGATGAGTGTCTGACGAGAAAAGATTGACGTCGAAGTCCTGATGGTGTCCATCATGATCTTTTTCGAGGAGTAAAAGTCTCAACCTGTCACTAGGTTGGTCTGGCAAGCTTCCCCTGCCCACGACATGTCTAGGAGACACAGGGCGGCTTCTTACTGCGCTTGCGTCCTCGTTGTGTTTAAACTGAGTATGGTTAAGGGTATATTCACCATTACAGTTGCCGTTCACATCAGTTGTCGGATAGACTTTTCCAACCATACGCACGACTGACCCCGATTTGCCACTCAGTTGGCTTAACCGCTGGGCTATCTCCCCTGCAGTGGTCTCCAGTGTACACAACACCGGCCGAGGATATGAGGGAGCGAGCTTGTCGTGGACATGTATGGATCCCCTGTGTAGATCCGCTCGAATCCACTGTCTGTCGGACGGCTGAAGTTGAATGTTTTGCCGTTGTCTCAATAACGTCTTCCTATCTAGGCTCCGTGTGTGCAAAGCCGACGAAGGGGCCGAGTTCATTTTTCCACACCCGGTGGGGACAGCCGAGGTGGCCGACAGATTCCTTTTCAGTCGCCGCCTTTTCAGAAGAAGCGAGTTAGAGTTACCAGTTAAACTTCGGCCATTTTTGGAGGTTTTCACAACAGTTTTGTTTGTAATGTTTAACTCTGCAGCTGTTTGCGACTGGTGACTCCCTTTAAGGACATCTATGCGGGGAGCTGTCAGTTGTCTTCCGCTCTCAGGCTTCGACTCGCCGCCACTGCCACCATCAACTCCTATTCCCAGAGCGACAGATAGCCCGCTGGGCTTTTTAAACTTGCTAACGCCACTGGTATCCAAGTTGGATTTCCATGCACCTACCATCGAAGAGCTGCCCTCTGCCATCCTGACGGCAGACACAACTGCCCGCGCACTTTCCATCTTCCGTGAAGAAAAAGTAATCCACTGGTTCGTGTTGTTAGAACAACCTATTCCATGTAACGGGCGATGAAGAAGATTGGCGTTGGCGTCCGCCGTCTAAACGGCGTGATCAGTCTGCCGGACATCCAGTTACATTCGTCTTTCCCACAGTAAATGTCTTGACTTGTTCTGCTGCTGTCAAATCATGGAGACTAACGGCGGAGGGAAACTCGTGTAGGAGTGCAATGTACAGTAGGGCGGAGACGCAACTGTGTGTCTCATTACGCAGAAATAGTGTCTACGCGGAGTCCAAAATGAACGTCGCCCGACCTCTTACGCAAATATATAGCTACATATTCATGAGGTGACACCAAAATGGTGCCGTCGCCTGTGCGGCATGCCGGGAAATGTATTTCTTCTGAACAGACTACGTGGTTCTACTCACATAAGAGTGGGCATGTTTAAACTACATTTCCCAAGAAGTATAGCGGGACTATGGCGACTGTCTCTGAAACATCGCAACCATCCATTTCATCAAGCGAGAATGAAATGTGTGGCATCAGTGCGTGTTTTTAAGTTTATTTAAGTTGTTCTGAAAAGCTTGCCGGTGTCACAGAACACAGAAACAACTCTGTAGACATATACACTGACGTGCCAAAAGTCATGAGATAGCAGTTTGTAAATTCATTATGAAGTGGCGTTACCTCAGGGGACGCCCACACCTGTATAAGTTGTGAAGCGTTATCTTGTGAGTAAGGTTGAATATTGGCCATGGTTCACATTGCAAGGAGACGTAAATTATCGGAGTTCGAACGAGACATGAGAGTGGGTGCAAGACCTGTTGGGGCATTACATTTCTGAAGTTGTGCAGGCATTTAAACATTCCTGGAGGCACAGTGTCACGTGCTTTCCAGGAATTCGTCATTGAAGGCAGTGGCCGCCCGCGGGTGCTTAATGATTGTGACTGGTAGCGTCTGGCAACAACTGTCCGTGCGAACAGGCAGGGGACTCTGGCAGAAATCACATCCACATTCAATGCAGGAGGCCCCCACATGCAGGTCCTGTCGGTCAGTGCCGAGTGCCTCTATTAACACCACAGCACCTCATCTGGGCTCGTGAGTTTGCTGACTTAACCCTGGAGATTGGTAACATGCGCCGTGGTTGTTTTGGACTGATGGCCAGGTTCATGTGTGGTGCAGACCCCATGAAGACATGGACCCCATTTGTCAACAAGGCACTGTGCAGACTGGTGGTGGTTCCATACAAGCGTGCTCTCATGACATGTGTTGAGTCCACTGGTCCACCTAAACATGTCAATGACCAGTGCTCATTGCGTTTTACTGCTTAGTGACCATTTGCAGCCCTTCATGTACCTCCACAGTAGCACCAGCAGGAGTGTACACCATGTCACCAAGTTATCCAGAATTGGTTCAAAGAGCATTCTGGAGAGTTCCGACAAATGCTGTGGCCTACACATTAGCTCGACATGAGCCCAATTGAGCATTTATTGGATGTGATGGAGATCCATTCACACCTGAGATACTGCTTCTACAAATACCACAGAGATGTGGGTGACAGTCCAGATTATATGAATCAACATTCCTCCAGACATATACTGTCCACTTGTGTAATACAGGCAAGGGACAAAATTGATGTGATCTTTGTAAGTTTGACTTTTGTATATAAAAGTATCATTTTGATTTGAAGTTATTAAAACCTTGATGGAACAGGAAATTGTTTAGGCTGTATGCACTTCTTAAGATTACATTCGCCATCTTGAAGACTTGCCTTGAAGTTAGGAAAGTTTGTCAAGCAGACGAACGGTAATATATTGCCATCTAGTGGCGCTTTTCCGGTTGAACAACCAAACTCTTATGTTTGTATTGTCTGCTAAAACGTGTAGCATTTTAAATAGCATTGGTCGTTAACTACAAAAAGTGCACACATTGGAGAATAGCAGAAAAGAGGCTCGTTATTTTAATCAAAATAATATGATCTACGAAACTATAACAATAGTGGTTTCCATTACTGATTATCATCAATTAAATTCAGTCAGAGACTTCTGACCCAAGTCTATTGAAACCCTGAAGTGGTGACTGTTTTTCTACTCAGAATCCTTAAGTGGTTAAGTTTGTAGTGCTGTACTTAGATTTACTGGTAAGAAAAATTGTGATTTTCCTGCCTTGGCACTGTGGAAGCTGAAATGAAAATGGATGGTTTTCATTTAGAATTCTGTTTTATTTGCTGTGAACAAATACCTTGTTTCATTTATTTATATGATTATTAATATTCATTTGTGTTTTAGTTCGACCTGTGATGACATGAGAGATGCTACCAAGATGGGTATGGATCTGGGTTGAGTGTAGACAACCTGTTTTTGGAAAATGAAGAGTGTGTGGAGCTTTAGTTTCTATGCTGTCAGGCTTGCAGTTATCATCATATAGGTTTATGTAGTTTAGGGACCAGGTGTGTTTACAGCTAAATGTTGTCTTTTTTCTTCTTTTGCTAATAGTGTCAGAACAAGTGGTTATAAAATGCTGAGTTTACTTAAAACAGCAATAAAAGTTTAAAATAAAACCAACTGCATCAGTACTTATAAGAGGAAGTTTAAAACTTCCGCTCATGGCCTTCTTGAACATATTTTCACACTGTAAAAAAAACCAAAAAAAAAAAAACACCTTAATATTATTGTGTGGTACAAGAAGATAGAAGTTTAGCTTAAAAATGTAGAACAGCCTAACAGGTTTATGTACTGCAACACTTGAACCCGTTTCTCATATGTCTCTTCATTAAGGACACGGACACACGGACACGGACACACACACACACACGGGAAGTTTAGGATCAGGGCTGTGGAACCCTGGTTGTGTGCCAGCAGGGGTAGATGGCAGCGACAGACCCATCAGGAGCCCCTTCCACCCCCTGCCAGCTTCTAGACAAGCAACCACGCCTCCTGCTGCAATGTGTAAATGTGTAATATGGCTAAATGGTGGTTAAAATGAGAGAGGACGACCTGCAGCATTAAGATGAGAGAAAGTTGGACTGCTGACAGACACGCAACAGTTTCATCAAGTGAGAAACACCCAGTGCCCAAAGCATAATTAGAACCAACACACTGACCCATCAGTTCGCTTCCTACTACAGTTTAGTGAGAGAGTTGGTATTCTCAGTAAATGAGGCTAGTCACACAAGTTTAGTCATGGCATTTAATGAATATAAAGCAATCCTTAGGACACTGGAAGTTGAATCTGCTTCCAGCAAAGAAGGGTTCTCTCTCTCTCACACACACACACACACACACACATTCACTCTTACATTCTCTATACATGTATATGGAGAAGAGAGGAGAGAGAGGGGAAAAAAAACAAACAAAAAAACCCAACAACACTTATTGCTGAATTCACATTCCTGAATCCACCTTATCCAACCAAAGGATAGTTTTAGCTTCATGTGTGTAATGACTTAGAAACCCTAACCCTGTTAGCCAAGTGCTATTTCTGTGAAAGTTTAAGTTCATAAGCTTCTGATAAAGGATATTTAGTTCCTGGTCAAGTTTGCACTGTTTTTGTGCATCCAAGCAAACAATTCAGTGGTGCAATGCTAGAATTATAAGAAAGTAACTTTTGCCACAACCTTTGGTTTCTCATCCTCAACAAGGTGTCACGGTAACGGGATCAATCCCTTTGAGCTGCCCAATATAAATCTTCTCCAGCAGCTGTTGCTGTTAACTCTGACTTCGGCTCTACTGAGAGCGAAGCAACAGCAGCAGGCCTGGTGAAGGAGTTGGTCACAGCAGTTCTGATGGCTGGCTGGACAATCGGATGGATCTTTATCATAGAAAATAGCAAGCACAGTCGATACAAAATTCTGAAATGTACCAAAACATTCATTAACCAGATTTCTAACCTCAGATAAGGTGTGTTCCTCCTCAACAACCACAGAGATATGGCATTCATAAATTAATGGAAAGTTGTGGAATACTCTATTAAGTTAGTGGGTTATACATGCTAATTAGATACTAACGAGAGTGGAGCATGATTCGTGGTTAACCCTTCATTAGAGTCAAAACGCCAACATCTCTTTTCAGGGCACTACAGAAAATACCAGAGTTTTGGACACAAGTCACAGGGCATCTGAGCAGTGTAGGATGCATTAGCATGTGCAGTAGAGGATGCTAAAACCTCACTGGTGGGTCGGGTATAGCAAAGGCAAGTCAACAATGAGAAGCGCTGTGAGGGGGAGTGACTCCTGCGGTGGTTAACACCAGGTGGGCAGAGCTGTGAGGGGGAGTGACTCCTGCGGTGGTTAACACCAGGTGGGCAGAGCTGTGAGGGGGAGTGACTCCTGCGGTGGTTAACACCAGGTGGGCAGACACCCACCCTGAAGAAGAAAGAAAGAAAGAAAAAAAAAAAAAAAAAATCACTTTTCAGCTCTTACTTTCAGATACTTTTGTTCGGATATGAAATAACCTCCCATTGGCCAGTGTGCCAACGGAAAATAATAATCAAAGAGAAAAATACAAAGTGTCCTTTAAAATTTAGTCCATATTATAGATTACAGCAAAGTTAAAAAAAAAATATAGGATTATTGTTGCCACAAAGGCAATAAGAAGTAAAAATATGACTAATATTCTTATTATGACATTTTACAACAGGCATTAAGAATATTGCTCAGTCTGACCAGCTTCAGAAACCAAACCAAAATTAGGGAAGAGGTGGGGTGAGAGGCTCAGATGCCCAGTGCACCTGTGTGACCCTAAAACCTCAATCACAGGAGTACAAACAGATGTGCAATCCAAGATCAGGGTATTGTACATCAACAAAACCCATGTTTATAAAAAGTAACAGTAATAAATAATTCAGATCTTGAAAAATCCCTGGGTTTCGAGCCCAGCCCCAGGAGGAGATCTGGGTCAAGCTAGATGATTTCCAATAGCCGGTGAGGCTGAAGATGACTTTATAAAAATAAATAAAAGAAAAAAAAAAAAAGAAAAAAAATAGCAGCCTTAGAAAAAAATATGTCATTTAAATATTCTTAAAAAAGAAAGAAAACGGAAGTAAACACAGACACCAACAACGAAAGCAAAACAGACAGTTCTCACAACTATACCCCGCCCCAGCTTCACTCAGCCAAGCCCTTCCTCATTAAAATAAGGATTGGCCGTCCCTCATCTGAACGATTCAAATGCACAGTTAAAATATCCTATTTAATAATCCAGTTAAAATATCCTATTTAATAATCCAGTATAAACATAATGTACATTTGGGAAGAGCACAAACAACGTCTGCACTCTACAGTTCACAGTTTGCTGCAGAGGTCCATTTGAGTCTGTACAGTTGGGAGAGCGTTTCTGTAATGGCAATAGCCAATGGGTGCCAGCAGAGGGCGATAGTGGGGTTAACTTCTAAAAGAATATTGCACAAGAACCCAGTCAGTCTGGCTGTGCCATGTCAGCCCATGGTGTGAGCGCCACCTACTGACTGTCTAAGAGAAAACACGGAGAGTGAATTTTGGGGATGCGCCCTAACAACAGGATGGAGAGACTCTTGTATGATGTCCAGTGTAGTGATGATAACAGGCAAAGCAGATAAAAGTGCTTTGGGGAGGGGAGGGGACACACCTCACAATCTCCTCACCACCAAACGCCTCAGTTCCTTCACCACCGCCACACACCTCACCACCAATCTCCTCACCACCAATCTCCTCACTATCAAACGCCTTACCGCCAACCTCAAGTATAGCACTACAGAGAATAAGGACCCCGCCCCTCCCCCCAAATAAATAAATATCCTAATCGACCCCAGTTGGTGCTCTTGCTACTATGGTGATCTGGATGGTGGTGAGGTTGGGGGTTTTCCAGCGCGCTGGAGAGTTTGGAAGGCGCCCCCTCCCTGTAGATGGCTGCATGGCGGCCGGAGCTCTCAGGACAGTGGTCACCTACGGTCTGTGGAACCTGCACACAGACAACACAGCAGGTCAGCGCATTCCACAAGCACTCACACAGCACATTCCCTGTTCAAAGAAAAAAAAAAAAAAACCCCAAAAAACAAAAAACTGGTGGACTACAATACACAAGGGAACATGGTTACAGTGTGTGTGTGTGTGTGTGTGCATATTTCCATCATAATCATGTGGCTATAGGGGAGGAACTGAGGGCTGCCACTACAATGTATCCGATACTTGTGTGTCACATTTGAACAGCTGTGTAGGCTGATTGAAACGTAGGGATCACAGAAGCTTTTGTAAGTGCTGAGGCGGGTCAGTGGAGAGCAGGATGCTGCCACTCCCGTTTCTCTGTACCTGGTTAAATGGCGGCTGGATTCATGCACCTCCATCTCGGTGCTCTTGTAATCGTTGAGCTCCTTCCGTATGGCAGCCTGCAAGGCCCAAAAAACAAACACCACACAACACATAGCCATGAAAAATCGTCCAAAATGGTCTTTTTAAAGCAAGCAATCCGATGTTTAAATAAGTGCCGCCAAAGAATACAAGCTCAGCCCAGTGATGACACATCTTCCCCAAGCACTCCACACTCACACTCTTTAAATGCATTTAGTACTGCACTCCATATCTTAACATGAACAGACCAGCTTAATGCCTACAAGACTGCAGAGAATACAGATTCATTACAAAAACAGCAATATAAAATAGAAATGAAATGGATTTTAGATGAGGCAAGAACACTCCCTCGCACGGGAAGAGCAGGATTGTGCTCCCAGCCCGTCACATTTATCTTGGGCGTTACCACGGGACGTTACAGTAGCAACACGGCGAGAGCGTGCACGTGGCCCAACAGTTACTGTATCGACAAGGCGTGAGCGTGCACGTGGCCCAGCAGTTACTGTATCGACAAGGCGTGAGCGTGCACGTGGCCCAGCAGTTACACCGAGAGTGAAAGAGAGTGAGGAGAACACAGGTGGGGGAGTGTGACGAGAGAGAAGGGGGGGGGCAGTCTTATACAAAGGACAGGCTCAGGCTAAAGTTCGAACCACTAAGGTTCATGTGTGAAGCTCAGACGCTCAGTTAGTCTTCCAGCTCCATGTCTCTTCTGGCCACGGGCTCCATGCCAGTCAAGGTCATGTCCCAGCTGAACGGGATCCTTCTAGAAAACGCCGTCATTCTAGCCAATCACATTCTGAGCTTATTTTCTCACAACTTTGTTCCGGTTCCTCCATGAACCCACAAAGTAAATAACCAGCAATCGCTGATGGGTTTTGCTTCAAACGCAGCCAAAACCGGCTTTTGCCCTGGTGGTGCTTTGCGACGGTGGTGGTCTCGGTTGGAGGGGTGGTGGAGGGCCGTTTGAAAAGGCACCGCTGACTGGTTTGGGGGTGGGTGGGGGGTGGAGCTGGCTCTCACGCCAGGCTAAACAAGCCAAGACCGATGGTTCCCACGGCTACTCAATCCTCCCAGCATGCTTTGCACTGCGAATGTTTTGGGGTACGAAATGAGCAGCAAATAAACAATAAACCTGCACGACTGATGGACGGGGGGTGGGGTGCTGTAACCGCTTCCACCGCTAGCAAAGAACTGCTGCTAACTGGAATAAACTCGGGTCTGCGATAAACATTCATTAAAGTTCGGAATGAAAGTCCTAAAGCCATTAATTAAATGTGTCAAATAAGTTTGACAATCTCATCACAGCCTTTAAAATCAACCAATGCATAGTACTCTAGAGTGTAGGCAGTAACAATGTCAAGTGTAGGGAGGAACAATGTCGTGCTGTGCCAGGTTACTGATCATACACGCTCATCTCAGCAAGGGCACAATGGCGTTCAGACGTTCAACCGTCACTCGGTCAGTGAACCTTTCCTCGAGAGCTTTCAGACAAGGGCTGACCGCCAGGTGCTTATAACTGATCTTAAAAGCTGAAGGAGCTTCTTGTTGTAGTTCTGGTGGATCTGCTGCCTGTGCATCTGGCATCCTGCTACAGGTGGAATTTGGGATGGTAGAGAATGAAATATTTTCCCAAGGAATCACATTTCCCTTAATTTCATGTTCTGCTGATTTCCTGCGGCTAGGTCTGAACTGCTAACATCTTTCTTCTGTACAATAACACACTGCCTGTACAATAACACACTGCCTGTACAATAACACACTGCCTGTACAATAACACACTCTCTCGGTTTTAGTTACAATCAAGTTTCGTAAACAGCAACTGCTGGTTGGCAAATGGCAGCTGATTGGAATTTGGCTTTTGAATTAGATTAAGATCATTCAGAAAAACTGCCAATGATATTAAACAAACAAACAAACAAACAAAAACAAAACAGACTTCAGGATTACATCTAGTCCCCCGGGGCAGAACTGCATCTCGGGCTCCAGACTTGCCTTGTCAGCAGCGGTGAGGCGCGTCCAGGGCTTGTCGGCCCTCCGGTCGTAGTCCTGCGCGTCCGCCACCTCCACGTAGTCGCTGAATCGGATCAGGATCTTCGCCTGCCGCAGCTGCTCCACTGTGGGCCGCTGGCTGAGCTACGGACACAGGAGAGGGTGGTGTCACAACTCCACCCGCAGGCCCTGTGGCTCTGTACGGCTGACGAAACGGTCCTGGAGAAAAACACTCCGATGCTAGCAGTTAAGGAACTCCAGGGATCGGTTAGCATAACCTCATTTACGCCCTCAAAGTCCTCCCTTCACACCTACACTCACTGGCCACTGGCCGTTAATTACACCCGCTTTATAGCAAGGATTTGTATTTTGTGCAGTTACAGAGTAACTGAAGGCACAGTTTATCAGCTTCCCTCCACTCCATTCCTCACTATAAGTTTCTGACCACAGGACGACCACTGAGTGTGCGCTGTTTGAGTGGCAGGGGGCGTGGTTCTGGAATAAAAACAGCATAAAAGTGGGTGTGGCCTTGGCAGTGGGTGTGGCACTAGTAAAGCAGAAAACACATACAGCCAGCAGTGATGCTGTGGTCAGAATCTATTAAACACACATTTATCATAACGGTACAAGCAGATAATTAAGCCCCGCCCAGATGCAGGTACATTACTGGTGCAGTCATCTCCTTTGCTTAAAGCCGTCTTAGAAAATGTGCAAATGAGGATCACCACCACTGGGCATATCCTGGTGGAGCTTTACGTTAGCCAGAGGCCAACAGACAGACAACTGCACCAGGCAATAAATCAACCTCGAACTACTGCACATAGCACAGCCCCTTTTCCTCAGTTCAAGAACAGAACAAATCTTTTGAATCACTTTCAGAAAGTCCTTCGTGACAGGAAGCAGTAATGGATTCTTGATCCCGCTCTGCTAAAATCATTTAATACCGCGAGGTCGCGGAGCGAATCTCTGAGGCGAATCTCTGACTGTCGAGCTGCTTGAGTGAACATCTCTACCTTCACGTGCTGGATCTCCAATAGCTGAGCAGATCTAGAAGGTGAACCTTTCACTGAGGGTGGTTCTCCACAAACGACGCCCATGTTCCTACCTTACGTGATAGCCTCTGTCTGATCTCCCTCTTCTCCTCCAGCTCCTCTTGCTCATTCCGAGCTGCAGGAAATAAAAAGGTTAGTCGGGTTTTCAATAGTCACTCTCCCCAGTGACACCCCAGCAACCAAAATGTGAAAGTATACAGAAAGTAAACCATTTCAAAGGACTAAATAACAACGGGGAGATCTTTAGTTCCACCTCAACACAGAATCATCCCCCACTTCATTACCTGATCTGTAGATGAGGGGGAAAATGGTATATAAATACAGAGCGTATAAAATCTATATTAAAACACTCATTTCCTCAGGAGTTTTCTCTCCTGTACCCCCATCCAGTATGTTATTAAGGTGAGAGACGGAGGTGGAGGCCCCTCAAAGGAAAGCAGCCTGCTGTTGGGAATGAAATGCCCACGTCACCAAGAGGCACCACCTCTCTGGTTCTGGTGTCAAGTAAAAATGCAAAACCTTTACCTTTGGTTAAAGATGTGTGTTCTTAAAAAAGGAATTTGAGGTGTGGGGTGGTCTAAATGATTACATAATGTAGATGTAAAACCCCACATGAAATTCAAGTTAAATTATTTTAACTTGATTAAAATAAGACAACAAAGAAGTCTTTATTTTTGGCACCTTGCCAACTTCTCACGAGTGTGTGTGTGCTGCTCAGACACATCAACTTCTCACGAGTGTGTGTGTGCTGCTCAGGCACATCAACCCCAGCCTGCTCAGCCCCTGACCAAGCCAACGTTTCTCACGTGTCTGTTCCCGTCCCCCACGTTTAATTCGCCCAGTGAATCTGGCTTGGAGACTCACGTTTTAGGATGTTCCTCTGTTCTAGCTCTTCTGCTGTAGGCCTTTGGTTCAGTCTCCTGCACATGGACAGGACACACACACACACACACACACACTCTTCAGTATCATACACAGTCCAATGCTACATGGCTACTCATCATCATAGGGATTTCCAGGAAAGGCCTGGTGAAGGAAGGTCATGTCAGAATGACCCATGCAAAGGGATACAGATCAAGAACAAAATGACATGAGGACAAAAACGTAGGAATTTAATAGCAGTTTGGAACAATGTGGAATAAAAGAGAGTTTAAGGGGCAAACCACAACCACAAAAAAACAACAATGTCTGTGCTGTAGTACTGGGAGCCCAGGGCCTGCCAAAGTATTCACGTGTGTGTGTGTGTGTGTGTGTGTGTGTGTGTGTGTGTGTGTGTGAGAGAGAGAGAGAGAGAGAGAGAGAGAGACAG
>JAOYMR010000016.1:9816703-9843878 GCA_025802075.1 Tenebrosternarchus preto | reverse complement strand
TCTGATGTTGTCCATATTATATTTCATATAAACGATCTGTTAATGTGTTTTAGAGGTTAACCAGACTGAGCTGGGAATTGGACATTGATATCATCTGGTGACCAACTCCCATGAAGACTGTTTACGCACACACACACACACACACACACACACACACACACACACACACACACACACACACACACACACACAGACCAAGTTTAATTTTATAAATGTAAAATAAAGTGATGATCATAAGAGGGTTATTATTTATTTGTGTAAGTCTGGGCATTTGCTTCTGCTTGCATTATTCATGAATTCTTTATGCATTATTCATGAGTAAAGTCTGAATGTTTGATAGAACGTTATTTTCATGTCTGAAGTATTGATCTGTTTCAGCACGAGTGGGGTCAGTAAATTCTGCAGCACAAAAACTGTGCTTTCATGTGACTGCTACGAGAGAAAGACAGTTTCATAATAAACCACAAACGGATCTTCCCACTTTGTCTATAAAAAAAGAAATATGTTCTGTCAGACTCATCACTGCAGCAGAGGAAAACTGTAGAGACAATACCACACACACACCAACAGAGGGCAGCAGTGGCTTAACTTTGCATTGCACTAGCGCTGCTTTTCAAAGACTCCACAGAGTTCGGATGGACAATTCCGGGCTCCTGGAGTGTTTTCCGTGCTCCAGTGCACTTGATCAGCTAATTATCAAGCCCCAGCTGAACACAATTAGCTGTGTTGGAAAACTAGGCAGCACTGTGATCCTTAAAGATTACAGCCTAACCATACGACCACCCACAGCCACAACCCCAGCTCTACCCTGAACCACAATAAAGCACATATCAAGATGCTCTACAACAATATGCTTTTTGTCAGTGCAAATATCCATTTGAGCAGCCTATGTGAGCACATCCCCGTTTGAGCAGCTTATGTGAGCACATCCCCGTTTGAGCAGCTTATGTGAGCACATCCCCATTTGAGCAGCCTATGTGAGCACATCCCCATTTGAGCAGCCTATGTGAGCACATCCCCATTTGAGCAGCTTATGTGAGCACATCCCCATTTGAGCAGCACTGCTGTTCCAAAACACAAACACATTTACTGATGTTACCCGTTATGAAATAGGACAAAGCAGGGTCAAGAACAGGACATGCTCAGGGTTCCAGTGTTTACATTTTGCTGTTTTTAGACAGATTTCTACCTTTAAAACATTTGAAATGTGTAAAAATAGTATACAATTAATATTACTTAATTTTGTTAGAAATTAAAATGTTAAGGCAAGTAAAGTGTGTTTGCACAGTTTATTTGTCTTTGCTGTATTTTGAAGTTTTACTATTGAACCCCTTTGGCTGAACCCTAGTCCAGGTCTGAGCTTCATAACTGTTTTGCATACCTACACCACCACACTCCTAGCATCAGACTGACCAGCCACGCTAGAATGATCAGATGCCTGGTACAGAGTCTGATAATGAGGAGCAAATCAAGTGCACTTTCCCTGTTTGCATTTCAGAGCTGAAGGGACGTTCTACTGGTGGTTTACTTGTTTCTACACTCATGCATGCATTTGTCTGTCACCTTATTTCTCTAATTAGGCTCTGTGCGCACTGAGGAGAGCTCGTTAGTGAAACCAGCAGCGACATGTTGGGTGTGAAGGAACAGGCCTACAGGGAGAGAATATTCATCAATCCCAAATCCTTCCCTGCTGGTAGGGTTTTGCCTGGTAGGTGCTAAGCATTCTTAGTTCTTATTGATCATTCAGCTAGGCATCTTCTGTGTGTGTGTGTGTGTGTGTGTGTGTGTGTGCAAAATGACCCCTGAAAGCCTGTCTTAACTCCACAGTTGCCCTTGTTTAACATCAGCATCAACAGGAAAATTCATTTGTTGCTTAAAAGGAGAAAACTGGTTAGTGAAAGCAGCTTTAAGACGAACGATCAGATTAGAGCCCTAATAAATATTGATAAACCTGAACCAATGGTGTGTTCTTTAGCATGAGAGCCTGTCTAAAGTTTCACTGTACAGGGTGGGAATCTACTTGATCGCACGACGAGGGACGAGTAAACAGTGTGGTCACAGCGAGGCCAGCCTGTCAAAGCCCATGTGCACCCGAGCCACGTCCAAGCGCAGATCCGTGGAGGTTCAGATGGTGCGAGTGAGGCCTTCTTCAGGCAAAGCCCGGGGGTGAACATTGCTGCTTAAGAAGGACGTTTTTCGTGTTTCCTAAAATAGAGGCACGAGCGGCGGAGGAATCTCCATCGACAGCACGACCATCACCCGCCGACTCTCTCCGAACAGAGCGCAGAGCAGTCGTTATTCAAGCGAGTGGTGATTCTGATCTCCAGGCTTGTTCTTACACTAGAGCTCATAAATCATAGAGAGGAGGAGCCTGAGATTCAGCCACTCTGCTCACGGTGAAATGAAAGCAGACGCATGGAGAAGATTCTCTTTTCTTCTCACGCACCACTTGCTCTGGAGAAACTCGACTGTGCTGCTGTCATCCAGCCTGTTCTCCAACTCGTCTCCATGCTCTGTGACCTTCAGATCTTCTCTTCTGGAGAGACACTCTCCTGGAGGAATGAGGCGGGTGAGGAAAATGATCACATAAAAAAAAAGACATGTTTCATGTTAAAGCAGCACTAAGCCAATCTTGATTCTAACCTGCCAAATATTATTGTCTTGGAATCAAGGTTCAAAGTGAGTGTATGCAAATACATTCACTGTATTCAGGATCTACTTTTTGTGCCTATTTGTATCCTAGCTGATCTGTATCTAATTTGACAGAAGAATGAAATGAGTTAAAAAAGACTTGGAGGAACTACACTGAAACTGTGTCTAAGAACAAGTGAATTTTTAACTGTTTTGATAAAACAGAAATACATAATTCACTCTTCCTCCCTCTCTATGGGGACAGCAATTAACATTTAAAACACATAAAAAATTAATATGACATAAATAACACAAAAAAATAACAAAAAGGTCATGGAAAATTCCTGTTTGTCTTTTATAGCTGGTTTTCTGCTCTCTTCCCATCTCCCAGTGCCACACATCTGTCATGCTCCTGGTTAGTGTGTATGTCTCATCTCAAGCTAGGAAAACGTGCCCTAATACTGACACACTGGCTCATTCATTTAGGGGGAAAAAAGCATTAAAAATAGAGTGTGTCAGTCTTGGCATGAAGTGAGGATGTGCTATGCACGCGTCCGGCGCCACCCTGTGGTGGAGTTGAGATATGCACCACAGATCTGGTGAAAACTGATATTTGTCTAATGGAAATTGAGACTACCGTAATGCACATGGTGGGTAAAGTCACTTTTGAAATAAAATGTCAAGATGTTTCACTCCAGACAAAGATTCAGAGCCTCTCGCAGGGAAAGCAAATACTGAGAGACACAAGCAAGGGGCAGGGATCACACACAGGGACATATGCATGACACGTGAGCTGGACACGTGAGTCCAAATGGGAGGAACCACAGAGAGTGACTGAGAACAACAAGACTAAGACCCTCTGGGATCTCCAGACCCAAACCCAGCAAACACTGTGATAGGAGACACCATTCAGAGGTATGAGAACCTGAAAAAATCCCATAGACTGAAAGAACAACTAGAGAGAGCAAATACAGATGAGATGAGTGTGTGTGTGTGTGTGTGTGTGTGTGTGTGTGTGTGTGTGTGTGTGTGTGTATTTTAACCATTTAGAAAGCATCTTCTAATGCACATACATACAACATAAATCTCATATGTGTTTGACCTGGATTCAACACAGCAGAAAGCTCAAATCACAAAGAAGCACATAACTCTCACCACCTCCCAGGGGCCAGCTGGGAGAGGGGGAGTGTGTGTGTGTGTGTGTGTGTGTGTGTGTGTGTGTGTGTGTGTGTGTGTGACAGAGAAAGAGAGAGAAATTGACAGAGAGATAATGTACCTCTAGAATATTGTGTGTGTGTATGAAAGAAAGGGTGAGAGAAAGTGACAGAGAGATGTGAGACATAATGTACCTCTAGAACAGAGTGGAAGTTCTCTTTACTCCACCAGGCATTTGATTCTTGCTCAGCACCACTGCAGTGGTTAAGCAAATCAAATCTTCTGAACATCTTCACACATGTACAAACTGCTGCCTTTTACAATCTCAGTAATTCCACTGGTATTTAAAGAACAATAAGGACCATTTTGCTATTTCGTTTTTCAGCCGTTAATAAGATGCAGAGTCACAGCTACAGAGCATAAAGTAGGAATGTCCCTCCCTGGTTCAGTGCTGGTGTAGCGCTGTGCAGAAGAGGAAGAGAAGGTGTAAAAGGAAGAATGTTGAACCACAGGATCCATGATCCACAGGCTATAATCAGAAAACAGGCCATGGCAAAAGGGAAGGGAAGAGAAGATCCGAAAGTCAAGAAATGAGAGAATCGTCACGAACAGAGAGAATCACAGAGAGAATCACAGAGAGAATCACAGAGTGAATCACGAACAGAGAGAAACACAAACAGAGAGAATCACAAACATAGAGAATCACAAGCAGAGAGAAACACAAACAAAGAGAATCATGAACAGAGAGAAACACAAACAGAATCACAAAGAGAATCACGAAGAGAGAGAAACACAAACAGAGAGAATCACAAAGAGAATCACGAACAGAGAGAAACACAAACAGAGAGAAACACAAACAGAGAGAATCACAAAGAGAATCACGAACAGAGAGAAACACAAACAGAGAATCACGAACAGAGAGAATCACAAACAGAGAGAAACACAGAGAGAATCATAAACAGAGAGAATCACAAACAGAATCACAAACAGAGAGAAACAGCAACAGAGAATCACGAATAGAGAGAATCACGAACATTTGTAGCATTAATAGACACCACTCTTCCACTGGCGATGACCAAAGGGGCGGAGCTAAAATATCTATATGCCTAATTGCTCCTCCTTGTTGTTAGTGATGTCATAGATTTTTAGTGTGGGATGGGGTTTGTCTGAATGGCCTCTCATCTTTTGGTCAGTGAGTGTCTGTCCTTAAGTTTGGTGTTCAGATCACAGCGGTTTTGCCTCTTCCTGAGTTAATGCACAAGCTGCAAAAATGATTGTCTTCATTGTTATTGCCTTGATCAACTTTCTGAAGCCAAAATGTCCTGGATGTTTTGTGTCTGTTGCCCTTGGTTTCTCCAGACCAACATTACACTCCCCTAACCAAGGCATAGCCCAGCGTTACACCTCCATGACTGGGGTTTATCCCAACATTACACCCCTCTGACCTGGGCCTAGCCCAACATTACACCCCATGACCAGGGCTTAGCCCAACATTACACCCCTCTGACCAGGGCTTAGCCCAATGTTACACCCCTTTGACCAGGGCTTAGCCCATTGTTACACCCCATGACCAGGGCTTAGCCCAACATTACACCCCATGACCAGGGCTTAGCCCAATGTTGCACCCCATGACCAGGGCTTAGCCCAACGTTACACCCCTCTGACCTACAGATATACCACAAGTCCAGTGCAGGGTGCATCAAGGCTCTAAATCTTCACAGCAGTCACACACACACACACACACACACACACACACACACACACACACACACACACTGCTCTAACAGTGCTCTGACACACATCTGTGCTGCTCTTCCCACCACAGTAGATGCAGCTCAGGTCTGTCAGGGAGGGGCTGTTAGCGTGGATTTGCTGAGGTTGCTAGGGGGAGGAACCCACTGCCATCTCACACAATATGGAAGCAGCTCCCAGGGTTGACAACCTACAGTGCAACAAACCTCATGCTGACACAGCACAACACACAGCGCATGGAGAACAGCACGGAAGGGCGTCTGTGTGTGAAATTAGAAGCAATGCATGATGGGATATGTAGGCTATACGCTTATTGAAGAGAACGTGTGGACTCTTCACGTGCTCGCCCTTTGATAATGAACAGGAGGCTATTAGTGGGGTCAGTGAATGAATTCAACCAATCAGATTAATCCTTGTGTGTATATGGACAGCATGGACAGTGAGAGCTTAGATGGCTAGGAAGTGAGGCACTGTGTGTATGTGTGTGTGTGTGTAACATAGCTTTTATCATTGTTTCATCATAAACAGAAGTTCATTTTTGTGGCATTTATCTGTGCCGGTTCTCCCTGAATGAGAATCTCACCTCAGAGAGACTCATAAACAGTAATAGAGGAGCTGGATCTGCACCTCAAAACTCAAAGACCTCTGCAGCAGAGAAATCACACCCCCCAGTCTTCTTATCCATTCAGTGTTCCACATAACGTGAATGTGAGGTTTGTATCACTACTATGCACCAGGACACTCCAGTAAGGCGTTTCTTGAGCACTATTCAGCACTACTACAACAGCTGGGTGTTATGTAGCTGCCGGGCTCGAGACTGTCACAGGGTGGGTCTCTGGACGCAAGGCCACTGCAATGTGTGTGTATGGCAACAACATCACAATACACATAAATACAGAACGCTGGGGGTGTTGCTTAGGCAACACTGCAAGCATCTTGGCAGTGCTGCATAAAAAGTCATCGACTACTGATTAATCGTCCCGAACTGCAGACATAAGCACTATTTCAAAATCCGTTCACGTACACAGTTGACCAGATAGGCGGTAAGCGTTTCAGTACCACGGTGCAGTGGACAGCGCTATATGTTAAGGCGTGTACGCTAATTGCATGACGTGCACGGATAACATTTTGACGCACGAATCATCCAAATTGGTGAGCCAGCTCAAACCACATAACTGAAGCATTATAACTCCATTTCCAATAAGTAAAAAATAAATAAATCATGTTACGAACAGGTTCTGGATATAACATTATTCAGTAGTCCTGTAGTACAGTTACAGTACAATTCGTTTGCCTCGTGCTGTTTTACTAGTACTGACTCAGCCATAAAATTATGCCAGGTCACCATGGCAACAAGGGATGCAATACGCTGCTCACTTGGCATCGCGTTTTGCACGTCTGCAAACGGCAGGAAGCGAAGAACCCCACAGAAGAACATCACAGAAGACATTACCGCCCGTTACGCACGGAAATATTAAATTTATCCCCGACCGTGTACGGTTTCCACCTAAGTGAAGAACCGTATACGTCACGAATGGCTCGCTGAGACTACTTCATCGTGAATGATTAGCCACCCGTATTATGTAACTGAATTAGTCAGCTAGCCTGGTAATCCATCGGATCTTAGGTAATCAAACATTTACGGTCCAAACCACTCTCAAATCATAACGACCCAGAGAACCGTAATGTTTGTAACGAATCCAGTACACAAAGACGATAATAAACTGCAAAAAACGTAGATGTTGTACCATTTCGAGACCAACTGTAAGCCTTTTTCTTGTTAAGTGCAGATTTCGTTAAGGTTGTTGGGTTAGGCTTGAAAAAACCCACAAACATCCGGCGGTTCAGTGTTCCTGTATGTTTCCTGACTCCGCTGGGAATCATAGCTCCTTAGAACAAACCACTACAGAGTGCCAGTTCCAGCAATAAACAATCTCAAAACCTGGATTTAAACCCACAGACCGCAAAGAACAGAATGCGCTGATAAACATTTCGGAAGCGACCAAGACACGTGTAGTGCACTCGATATCTTACCTGTTTTCAAGTTGATTGATATCCTAGCCTCAGCGAGGTAAGGTGTATCACTCTTGGACCGCGCTCTTCGGAGAGGTCTGCGGTCGGCGTCGTCCTCCGGGGAGGCCGCCATAGACTTGAGCAGCGTCCAGTGGCGGCTGTTCGGCTGGGACAGACGCAGTGAACGCGGGAGGGTACTGGTGCGCGGACGTATGTTTGGGGCAGACAGAAAAAAGAGGGAATGTATAGAGAGAGGGAGCGCGAGCGCGCGGGTATAGAGAGAGCTTGCGTTAGATGGAGAACAGAAAACGGTAAAATCCCGCCCACAGATGAAAAAATCCAAGTAGCCTATCAGTTTGATGTGGATTATAAATAGATTATACATTCGGTGAAATGCGCCTACTTGTAAAGTCGAATAAACAATTACAAAATCCTACGAAACCATTTCATTCATCTTTTATACATACACATCCTTGTTTCGGGAACGGAAACAACTAACAATATCCAAATAACCTAAAATATAATTTTGATTTGTAATCAAACAATGTAATGTAATCAATCCACCTTCTTCATAGGATTTACAGAAAAACGTTATCTTAAAACAGAGGGGGTTAGCCTCTATCGAAAATTTATAAAAAATATGCTTTCGGCAATGCCATATTCGAATATTGCATTAATGAATACACTAATATAATATATATATACTGTATATATACACATATATATGTGTGTATATATATATATATACACACACACACCCTGGTAGTAACTTTACTGGCATATGTAATATGTATCCTGTAATCACTGGAGTTCAGAGAGTCAGGCCAGTAGGGTCTGATTCTGGAAATCAAAGGTTGCCTAGTGGAGGATGAAGTGCACAGGTTATGCAGCTCGAGTGGGAAATGCTGGTCTTTTCGTGCACATGTAGCGTGTGAAGGGCAGTGGTCGATAATAATACTCAATGATCGATAATAATAATCGATGACATTCATTCTGTTCCTTAACTTTAATCCTCCTGGTCTTCTCTCGTTACACTTTAATTCATGTACTGTTATATCTACCGTTGTGTCTGCACCATGTGTTCTAAAAAGATTTCATACAAATAAAATACTATATATTAACTAGTATATAGTAGGGTAGCCTGAAATAGTATATATTATTATTTATGGGGAAGTAGACTACTTTGTTAATTCAGCACTGAATGGTATTTTTTCCCACAAAAAGAGTACAAGCCTACTACAGGGAAGACAATAGTTCTGACGTTTCGGTAAAAATGTGAAATTTCAGATACACAGTGAGGGGATAAAATGCAGAATCTTACAAGAGTCTGTACAGGTGAGAACCTAAATGAACGAAAAGCGACTTGGGTTAGCAAAGCTACTGTTAGCTACAATCATTAATCAAGGACTACATCAGTTGTTCTTAGTTTTTCAAAGCATGATAAGCAGGAAACTGAGCTGCCTGAATCGGTATCCAGAAGTCATGTCATGTCATACCCCCGACTTATTCCGCGCCCCGGACTGATGGAGAGCTGAAGGCTCGCCCCATTACGCAGTCATGTGCCACACTTGGACGCTCGGGCACTTGGCGTGCGCATGCACGTTCGTACCCGTTTCTTTCATAAAGCAGTGTCGCATTTTATCCGCACTTACGATAAGATCGCTGGGGAGAAGTTGGCTTTAGCATCCAGTGTGCAAATCCGAAAACAAATAGTCAAGTGACACGAGATTAAAGGCGACACAAGATTTAAAATAGTTAAATACTCAGTACACTGTGTTATTCCGTCATTCTTCCATCGAGTTGCTCGGTGTTCTTCATGTAATGCTTCCGAATTGCTAATTTACTTTTTTGTCAAGAAAGACCACGGATTAATTCGAAAGGACGGCATCTTTTATTTTACAAATATAAGCAAGTTCACTGCCTTTTTACTGTTTACGTGTTATTTCGGATATTTTTACTATTTCATATAATAAGACTGGACTTTCCATGCTATCACAAAAGGGTTTCAGTCTATATTTGTCTTTCCAACTTTGGCCTGATAAGACATTTTTAAACGCTGGATGCAGTAACGTTACCTTGTCATCAAAACCAATCAAGCGCAAGCGGATCCTCATCAATGAAAAGCATCGCCGGTAAAGTTCGGATATAGTCTACTGCTGTCATCAACTTATTTCAAATAACTGTGCTCTTAAGTCCAACTCTTCAGACTGATCCGATGAAAAGTAGCTAATAATTTTCGTATGAAAACCCTAACCCTAACCCCAAATTTTAGGATATTCAGTTACATGCAGTAATAGAATAGATGATTATGTGGTCTAGACTATAACATCTACTGTATAATAAAAAACTGGAAACATATCAAATAGCTTTGTAAATAAATTAATTTTTTAGGTAATAAGGGTCAATTACATTGAGTTATTTTATCGTTTGTATAGCCACTTAGCTCTGCCCTCTCGTGCGCAAAAAAGAAAGTGCACTTGCGCGCGTTCTGAAAAAGACCGTCCCGGTGGCTAGCGCTAGCGCTTGCGCTTGTGTTCTCTAGATCTGACGTTTAAAAAACATTTTATGTATAACTTGTATCTGCTTTCTAATTTTTCAGTTGCACAAACCTAAATTCCAGAACATTTTACACATTTTACACATACCCCCCCCCCCCAAAAAAAAAACAACAAAAAATTGACATTTTATGAAGATGTCATGAAAATATTTGATTATCCTACTTGAAGAAGCAACACCAATCATACTAGTGTGATGTCATATCTTGATATGAAAACAATAAAGAATCCAGTTAATTAAATAAACAATATTTTGATTTGCAAACAGCACACGAAACAGCAAATGTGGTTGTTCAATTTGTAGTAAAAGACGATGTTTTGTAACACTGTTCTGTGTTCTTGTGCTCTATTCCTGGTTCAAACTTACCTCTTCTAAACTCCCGAAGAGCTGCTTTTATTTATCAGTCAGGTGAGTTGAGAACAGGGAAAACTATGAAATATGTTCACCAGGACAACTGCCAAGGCTGGAGACATTTCTGGAGATTTCTCTACTGGGAACACATCTACTTAATTTTTCCATTAATTATATTTACATATGCAGTGGTGGAACACCTGCCTTTCAACACAGGCCACATGAACATGGTAGCATTCAGTGTTCTTGTGAATCTTCTGCACCTCTGGTTCGGTGTGATGTGTTGCAAGTGTGTTGTTGTTGTTATATATCTATAAGAAGGTACCAAGGAAGATGTGGTAAAATAAACACCCAAAAGCAAGAGAACAGTGCGACAGTGACTAGCCTACACGTGAAAAGCATCACAGCTGCTATCAGTGACGGTTTTATACGCCAAGGAAATTGGTCGTCCATCGAAAAAACGCACACGGGAGACGATGACTCATCTCTGCTCGTGCTGATGGAAGCTCTTTTCCTGTTCATAAACTGGCGTGTACCGGAGAGAGGCATTACCGCGTGATGCTGGATGGCGAAACGTTGCATCCTCAGCCTTGTTGTTAATGTCCCGTTAACAATAGGTGGCGCTAATGGGCCTTATTAGTTTGAAACTACCAGTAATTCGAAGAAGATAGTTCATGGAACAAACAAACAAGCGTAATCTTCATAGCAAATCTCAACTTTAACTCAGGAGTGTAAGTATCGTTTAAATCCATACGTTTCTGGTACGACGATACCGTGGTTTGTTTGTGTCAGTGTTGTACAGTAAAACGTGACGTGAGGGTGTGCCTGCCTTCACCTTTTTAACGTCACATATCAAATACTGGTTTACGTGACATTCTTCGCTTCCTTTTGACGGTATAAACACATTGGATTTAAAAACCGTTCAAGTTTGCAGTTATTTTGCTGCAGGACTGTGCGTTTTGTTACTCTGAAACTGTCCCTGTACATGTCGACTAACGTTAGCTTGCATTTAAGTTAAGCGTTTTGTCTTGGATTTCTTAAATGGGTTTGTTATGCAAAAAAAATATTTAAGTATGATTTGTCTTGCATCAAGCAGTCGAGGTTTAAAGAAAGTAAAACACGTGGAAGTTTAGTTCTGTATTTTCAACGGGACTGTTACAGCAGACGCTACGTAGTTAGCTACCTAGCAAGCTAGATAACTAGGTGTGGCTACATTACACCATTGAACCCATCTGTTTACACTTTTTCTCAGTAAAAAAAAGTACATTTTGCAGCCAGCCAGTCGGGGATTGGTGCTTTGTGCGCTCCAGTATCTGGTCGCCAGAGCCTAGCGACCATCCCTGTCAGAGAGCTTACTTGCAATAATGCACGTAGACCCACTATTATACTTGACGTAACCGAGCTGACGAGTAACTGCGAAATGAATGTGAGAAGTTGTCGAGCTGTTGAGTAGCTGTCTAAGAGGCACCTCTTATACTCACCGTTTTTAAGTAAATAACAGGCTGCAGCTGACTTCATGAGCTACGTGCACCCGAGCAAAGGTACTGAGTGCTTGTGTTCTGCCAATTTGACATTATTAGGTTTACATAGCATGCGAGCAAGTTAATGTAAAATGTGCTTATGGAACAGACAATAGAGACAGTCTGTAGACCATTTTCCGTATGCAACTTTTTTTTTTACACGCAGAATAAATAGGCAGGTTTAGTTTGAGAAACTTCATTATTAAGTTTTCTGTCCAGCTAACATTGGTAAAATTGTCCTGCAGATCAAAACAGAAATGCTCATTCGGCAGCTGTTGCGTGGCGCGTGCCTTCCTCCGGTGGAGTTTGGGAGTCGCTTTGCGGTACTGCGGACTTTCTCTGGGATGCCCCAGCTAAAACCAGGTATCCACACGGGCACAGGGGATACATCTAATATGCAAATGATACGATGATACGATTAAGTAAAATCTATGGCACTTAGATGAGGAACCGTGTGACCTTTAGCAGCTGATGGTAGTGTGTGTGTGTGTGTGTGTGTGTGTGTGTGTGTGTATATATATATATTTAATTTATTGCTAAGTGCTCTCGCTGGTGTTGCAGAACTGGCTCAGTTCCGGGAGGTGTTTTCCAAGGCCAAGCACATAGCCATCATCACAGGAGCAGGAGTCAGTGCTGAGAGTGGCCTGCCCACCTTCAGAGCCGCCAGTGGCCACTGGAGGAAATGGAAGTCCCAGGTGAGTGTGTGTGTGTGCGCGTTTGTGTACGTTTGCAGCCCTGATATGGGTGTTGTGCTTCACTGGTCCGAGCGTGTCTCCCATCTCTCAAGCAACCCCATCCCTCCCTCCTGCGCTGTGCTCTGCAGGACCTGGCAACCGCCCAGGCGTTTTCCCGTAACCCGTCCAGGGTGTGGGAGTTTTACCACTATTGGAGGGAGCTGGCTCTGAGGGCGGGGCCAAGCGCCGCCCACAAGGCCATAGCCGAGTGCGAGGCCCGCCTCAGCAAGCAGGGCCGCTCCGTCGTCGTCATCACACAGAACACGGACGAGCTGCATCACCGCGCCGGGTCCAAACATGTGCTGGAGGTCCATGGTGAGGGC
Source organism: Tenebrosternarchus preto (assembly GCA_025802075.1). NCBI lineage: Eukaryota > Metazoa > Chordata > Actinopteri > Gymnotiformes > Apteronotidae > Tenebrosternarchus > Tenebrosternarchus preto. The sequence goes on along the minus strand of JAOYMR010000016.1, from coordinate 9,830,843 downwards.
GGGGCAGCCTGGGACGGGGCCTGGTGGGGCAGCGTGTGGGGGACGTTCGCACTGAAGAGGTGTGTATGGATCTGTCTCTGTGCTCGCAGGTAACCTGTTCAGAACAAGGTGCCTGAACTGTGGAGATGTGGACACCAACCACCAGAGTCCCATCTGTGCAGCACTGGAAGGCAAAGGGTAAAAACCAAGACTCCTGCTCTGACTCTTCTTGCTTATCAAGACTCCTGCTCTGACACCGTTTCTTATCTCAGTACCCTGATTGTTGTTTCTTGCTGCATGGTCTGTGTAATGCTCTGACCTGTGTAAACTTTCCCTTCCTGTTTCCCTTTAGTGATCCTGACCCTAACTGCAGTGATGCTGATATCCCTGTGAAAGATTTACCAAGGTACACAAGTAGCTTTGTATGACCTTTAAAGAGCTTAGGAAAATCAGGACTGTGAGTGCTGACCAGATTTGAGTAAGAAAATGACCCTCTAGTCATGCTGTATTCTGCAGATCAAACTTGTGCCTGGAAATTATTATAGAAGAGCATTAAGTTGGCTCGCCACAAGAGGGCAGTGTAATATTTAACATCACTGCTTTATGACTGACGCACACCCACTCTCCGCCTTTGCTCTACTTCTGTTGTGTTTGGCAGCAGGAAAAGGCCCTTTTTTGCTGAAGTGTATTTTTATACCTCCGGTTCACTCAGATTTGGATGTCAGTTTTTCAGCAAGCTTTTGTCTCACACACAGCTTAAGACAACCTGTGGGTTTCAAGCCAGGCTTAATGGCCCTTAAAATGCCACGTATCAGGCTCTTAGCTCCACGCGTCATGCGTGCTGAAGGTGTGATGTTATCTCACCCACGTTGCAGGTGTGATGAGGGAGGTTGTGATGGCCTCTTGAGGCCTGATGTGATCTGGTTCGGAGAGACGCTGGACTCCCATGTGCTCACTAAGGTAGAAGAGGTTCTGGACGGCTGCGATCTCTGCTTGCTGGTGAGATCAAGAGTCTCCAACATGATTGCCAGGGATTAATACTGTTGGCAGTGTCACGACTGACTCGAGGGGATTGTTTGTAAATTCAATGAAATTGAATTTAGTTGTATGTCCCCTCGTAAACTTGCTCAGGGTTTATATTCTGAAAAGCATTAAAGTACGTTATTAACTGTAAGATATGTTATCAGACAATCGCCATGTTTTGTGCTGTTGATGGTTTTGTTTATCTGAACACTGGTGCTTTTGGGCAGAACTGGGAGGAGGTTCTGATCTCTAGATCTTTCTCTCAGTGACTCTGTGGTTGAACCGCAGGTTGGAACGGCGTCTGTCGTGTTCCCCGCGGCCCTGTTCGCTCCCCAGGTGGCATCCCGCGGTGTCCCAGTGGCAGAGTTCAACATACGGCCAAGATCCACCACGTCCCCTTCCACGTGAGTTCCACATCCTCTCACCAGGTCCAAAGCTCTACTATGAAGGCAATTACAGGTAGTGGAATAACTGGAATGACTCAAATAAGAAAGGAAAAGGAACCTTTTCGTGAGTGGGCAATTATTGTGTTGGGCTTCTTCAGAGGCAGTGATGGCCCTCTCCTGCCTCACCACGGGGTATTAGAGTTCTGCTACCTCGTTCTGGGCTTGTGGATGTTACTCCATTAGTTAAGTAGCTAGTTGTTTTTAGTAGAAACTCGTGAATTTTTATTTTAATCAGAAATGTGCTTTTTATTAGGAAAAAGTAGACCGATCTCATTTGTATCTTTGATGGATGAATGAAGGGGGAAATGTTTTATGAAGCAGATGTTTCTTCACAAGCTGTGGAGTCATTAGTCTTTGTGTGTTGGACCTTCTGTGTTGTGATGATCTGGCAGTACTGACGTTGTGACTGGGGGGGGGGGGTGTTACAGGTATCACTTCCAGGGTCCGTGTGGCACCACACTGCCCCTCGCTCTTGCACGCCACGAGTCTGAGATGTGAGGCTCGCACTTCTCCCTTCAAAAGGCTGGAGGAAGGAGGTGCTGGTGAGCTACTGCTCACTAACCACTGAAAGTGCAGCAGAACTCGAAGATTGACATCCCAGTGGAGACATGAATCTGCTTTCCAGAGAGACAGAAAGGTGGACCTGTTCTGTTAGCCAAATGGGAAATACTTCTTAACTCGGAATTTTTTTTTTTTTTTGGTTGGTTTTTTTTTGTTTTGTTTTTTTTACTTTACACTTACTAATGTGTTATTGGAGGGGATGTCATTGTCCAGGGAAGGGCCTCTCCACTGTGGTTGCTTGGGTCAGGCTTTCTGTCTCTGTTTACTCTGTGTTTGCGGACACACAGATCTAGGAATGTTGAACAGTTGGCGTTTATTGCTTGGTGAGGCGTTTAAAAGTTTTAAAAGGACTGGTGTGTTCCAACACCAGGCCAAATCCAGACACACGAGCATGTTCAGACATTGCTGTGAAGGTCATTTCTGATGTAACTGCGGTGTTCAGCTGTCTATAACGCACCCAGCACTGCGGTTTCTACACAGTTTGCAAAAGTCTCTCCAGGGCTAACATTCTCAGTTTCCAAATATTGTTTTACTCCACCCATGTTCGGTATAGCTGTACAGCACCATAGAAATGAACTAAAATCTGCACTTAGCTTGAAAAGACAACTCTAAATAGTTAAACAGTGGCCATATGCACTTGGAATCACTCCACACATTACTAGAGATTAAAGGGACCAAGTGATATTGGACTTCTTTTGGACACAGTCAAAGGAAAGTTGGACCACTGAAATGTATCCTGACCACAGACCACCTACCCAGCACCAAGCACCTGTTTATTCTTTTCCAGAGGAGGTACTGAAACACTTCAGTTGAAGTAAAGAAAATCTAAAGTAAACTCTTAACATTCTTCCACCAGATGCTGTTCTTTTAGAACTGGATTTTTTTTTTTACTTGTAATAAAGATCAATCAGTTCTGTACTTACATGCTTTTATAAAACAAACCTGCTTTAATAAATGATGTGTGGAATCTGGTGTGTGTGTGTGTGTGTGTGTGTGTGTGTGTGTGTGCGTGCTCATTTTCTCACCTGCACAGGAATTGATTATTCAGATGAATATAAAGCAACACTTACCTCCTCATTTAACTGTAACAATGCAAAATGTTTAACCATCTGACGAGATTTCAAGCATCATGTTTTCAGTTGGGTCTTCTTGGAGCCTGAAGTCACAAGCGTTCTGTGTTCTGCTGTTGGTTTAAGAGATGGTTTTATTTGTGATTATAAACAAGACACTCAGAATCTGTTGAACCAGCTGCGCAGCCTTTGTGGGAGCCCGGAGTGGCCCGAACGCACGTGTGCTGTGTGGGTCATGGAGGCAGGAGGTGAGGGTGTGCCGTAGCAGAACTGGCTCTCCTGTGGTTGGGCTTCCTGATGGGACGAAGAGCCGTGAAGAACCCTGCTCATACTCATACTCATCCTTACCTCCACATGCCATCTCCTTCCTTTAGTGGAATTTACGTTGAACACATCACACCTGTCACACTTGAACTGAGCGCTCTTTCTCTCTCTCTCTCGCTCGCTCGCTCACACACCCCCTCTCTTCCAGACAGTATAGGTGGGCGGAGTTTAACCGAGCTCGTCCCGTACACGTTACTACATCATTTGCACGATGGCTCGTGGCTAGTTGAGGTCAGGCCACTGTGTAGCTGTCAACCACTGCTCCGGGCTTAGTTACATTCACTTGGCTGGTGCAGAATGTCAGAACAATACAGGACCTTGTTTCTTTGTACTGGAAAGTGATTTTACATCCTCCTGTTCTATGTATCTTTAGCAACACACTCAGCTGTTCAGGGAGCTGGCTATCATATAGGGTATTTCTCCCTACTCAACTGAAGCAAACCAAAGGTTCATTTTGAACTAACCATGACTTCCATCCTTCATTTAATTGTAGCTTTTTTTCTTTTTCTACACATGCACAAGTGCAAAGCTCCTACTTCAGTAACGTACCGGAACAAAAAAAAGGTAGTGAACTTCCCATGTGTGTGACGGAACAGGCCTAGGACCCAGTACCTCACTTAACGTGACACTCGTGTGTTTGAATATTAGAGTTTGAAGGAGGAATCATGGATAGTTTAGTTTATGTTGGAGAATGCTTCATCCTAATTTAAGAGCTGCTTCAGCTGTGCCCCCTCCACCTGTCTGGCAAACAGGCCTCAGCTGATGGAGAACAGACTTATTTAGGTACTGCTATTTATAGAAACCATCAGTTCACCATCTCTCACAATCATTTTGTGCAGGGTGTAGGTATTTACACACACATACTCACTCCTTAAATTTCTGTTGCTCTCTCTCACTCTCAACCTGCCTTTACCTTTTCAACTTCTCTACTTGTGTAAGAGTGAAAGAAGAGGAATCAGTTTTTACTCTCTCCCCTAACCTCTCTCTGAGCTCACGTCTCTCCCATAACCTCAGAACTGCTTGTCTGTGTTTACCAAAGCCAGGCCATAATATCTTGGGTTTCTTGCTAATCTGTTACCATGGGAACCCCTTTTCAAGAGGTGAGACAGACACTTCGAAGCACACCATTCACTTTTTTCCCATTCACTTTTAGCTCACAACAATGACCTGAAGTTTTAGATGGAATTTCATAGTCTGTTTTTTTTCTAGTGTCATAACTATCCTCATGAAGTTTATCCTCATGGATTAGACAGGCAGATTTGTAAAAGATTACAGTTGTGGTCTGATTAGACACTGTGTCTTGCAGCAAGAGGGTGTAAAAGTACTTTCCCTGTTCCCCTATATAAAAAAAAGCTCTCAGAAGCTACTTTAGGGTAGTGAACCTCCTGGTGAGAGATCATTCATTGGTAGATATGCTATGCACTCAAAGACATTTTGCCCAGTTGACAAACTGAGAAAGGGAGCTTTACTGGACTTACAGGAGCAGGATGGTCATTTCGACAAATTGCCCGCCACCTTGGCCGTTCTGACCAAGCTGTTAGGACGTGTTGAAACATGGCGAACGTGCTCTGGATCCCAGACAGATCGCCAGTAGAGAGGATCATCTGATCGGCCGACAAACACGAGCAGCTCCCACAGTTTTGTTGTCCACCATCCAGTCCCAGGTGGTTCCTTCATTGCACACCTCTGTCTCTGCCCAGACCATTTCCAGGCGCATAGCAAAAGGAAATTTTGTGTCACAGCCCTCGTTAGGTGACCTGCCATTGGATCCAGCCACCATCACCTTTGTTTGCAGTGGTGTTGTGAACAGGAAACCAGAACCGCTATGAACTGGATCCTTATCGTCTTTAGCCACAAATCCAAATTTGTCAGGTTTGAGTATGGAAGCCTCGCAGTGAGCACTGCAGACCCGGCTTTCTCTCACGACTCTCACTCTCCTTCCCTCAGTCTCTCTCACACTCTCCCCCTTCCCTCTTCGCTTGTTTCCGCTGTGGAGCAACACACTGCCCCCTGCTGGTGTGATGATCTGGGGAGCCACTGCATACAACAGTGTCTACCCTAGCAGTGAGGGAGGGACACTAACACCTCAGCAATACCTGCAGGACATCCCGCAACCATGCTTCTCATGACAGGACTTCCAACTGGCATTTTCCAGCAGGACAATGCCTCTGAACAGACTGCAACACTTCCTACCCAGTCGCCAGATTTATCATCAATCGAGCATTTATGGGACCAGCTGGGAGCTTCAACAACCTATAAATGCAATCAAATTTGACTAATTTAAAGACTACAATGAAAATGTAAAAGTGAGATTGAAGGAACAGATCATTTAAAGCAAAAGACAGCTATGTTGTGTTGCTTTTGTGGGAGATGGCACTGGGAGATGACTGGCACAGATGGCACCAGGCAACCGTAATCAGCGCGACGGTTGCATGGCGCTGCCACTGTAGCGGAGCGTTCGTCATGACGACAAACGAGCTGCAGTGCACCCGACTGTCTTCACTTAATCCCACACCTGTCTCGCTCTTTAGCACCTGGTCATCTTCGTTAGTGCCAGTGCAGTAGTCCAGTTTTTGCTTAGCGTCCATACAGATACGCAGATGCAGTTCTTTTGGAGGTTAACGCACATGAACGCTATCAGAATCAAACAGGCTTTCTTCAGGTCCGCTACAGTCTCTTCAGCTTCTTTGTCAAAAGCCAACAAATGAATTATTATTCATGGAGAGTAAAAAAACAATCATCATTTTGAGCGTTTGTGTAAAACTATAAAGCTGGTTAAAACTGTAAAGCTGTAAAACTTTCAGTACCTGCGCAAACCTGCCTATTACAGGTGGAAGGACAATGCACGAGGGTGTTAGAATTACTCTACAAATACTTTTCTGCTGGCAGTACTCAATACTTCTGCATGGAAATACAAAGGCTGATGAGATGAGATGCCCAAGATCTTTGCTGTGAGTAGCTCTGAAAAGTGTTGCCCAGCTCCTCTTGATAGGAGGTCTACGTAACATAATGGAAGAGGCTTTACACATTAACCCAGGTCTCCTGGGGACTGTTTCCTGCTCAGCGTCGCCTCCTGATCCTCCAGTGGGTATTGCCGGCAGCAATAATCTCAGCTTCTTTTTTACGAATAAATATAATTGTTCTCACCGTATTTCTTTTTCCACCACACATGTTTGTTTGACCATCCTGAAACATGCCATTTTGGGTGTGTAAATACATCAAAAGTGTAAACTCGGAGCTCACTTTTTCTAGGGGGTTTACAAAGCAATGAATCGTATAACACTTTACAAAAGTGTTATGCTTGTTCAGTGGTGAGTGGATATTAAACCAGGTTCTCCCAAGTGTGTAAAATATAACACCTTTTTAAATGGTGGCCAATAGAGGGTACTGTGTGTGTGTGTGTGTGTGTGCGTGTGTGTGTGTGTGCGTGTGTGTGTGTGTGTATGTGTGTGCGTGCATCAATCAATAGGCTGGAGAGAATGGCATGGTGAGAGTGATTCTAATTAGAAGGGCTATAGGAGAGATTAGCTCCTATGTCAGCTTAGTCTCACAAACAAGGCACAATCAGCCCTACCCAGAATCCCTGGCATTGGCCCAGTACATGGAAAACAGTGGGTGGGGTTGGGAGGACACACACACACACACCACACGCACTGCAGAAAGAATCGTCTTATCGTTTACACACTTATTAGATACGCCTATGACAGCAGAATTGCACGAGTTCCTCCAGTCACCTAGTTAATGGAGAAAAACAGCCATTATTAGACTCCAGTTAGACCCACACGCATCTCCGAGCACCTCCACACGGGTGAAGCATGTCAGCTCTTGCTCTTGGTTGCGGTGCACGTATGCTGTGGCTCTCAGGCTGGATCCAGCCTGCCTCTCATGTTTGCTCCAGAGTGCTTTACACTGATGAAGCCTGCCAGAACCATCATGTTTAGCAACTGCAGCTACAGCCACTTTCACCTCATGCTCATCCTGCTTTTGCTCTTGTCATTGTTTTTTTTTTTCTAATTAAGAGTCAATGCCTTTATCCTGATCCTAGATAAGTTTTATTATTTATTATTCACGACTGGTTAAAGTAAAAGATCTGGCCGTAGGCCTGTGGTAAAGGCCAGAGGTCTTTCTTACTCTCTTTCTCTTTAGTCAACTCCCCCTTTCTCTCTCTCCGCCCCCTTCTCTCCCCCCGCCCCCTTCTCCACCCACTTCTCTCTCCCTGCCCCCTCGGTTGGGGTGATCGGCCTAGCTATAGACCCTCATGGGGGAGAGGATCTATAAATAGCTCAGAACACCAGCCAAGTCACAGCAGCTGCCAGAGCACATGTGCCCTCTGCAGCCAGGTCTGGAGTGCACACAACCCCCACTGTCTGTCCTGCTCCAGGTGTGTGTGTGTGTGTGTGTGTGTGTGTGTGTGTGAGAGAGAGAGAGAGAGAGAGAGAGAGAGAGAGAGAGAGATAAAGAAATCAAATCTCCACCTTCCATGTCATGGGCTTGTGCGTCGTGTCTCGCTCTGAGCTTGGAGAGGATGTCTGCATGGTCTCCCAGCCCAGGAGGGTCCCATCCTGTGCTGTTTACACTGTGCTGGTGCTGGCAGGAGGTGCTGCACTAATACCAGCCCTGACCACCATGTCCGTCCGTGAACGCTGATGTTGAGTTCCCTGCTCTTTATGCTCTTATCATGTGTATCATGTGTATATTAGTTTACACCATAATGCCGTTGAGAGCTAATGCTGAATGTTCTAATTCTGTTTCTAGCTGAATATTATTTTCCTTGTTGGATGTTCTTATTCAGATCTAAAAGACAGCGTTGAAGTGGACCTCGATGTGGCTGAAAGAATGTGACTGGTGATGTGGGTATTTTTAAGCATCTGCTTTTAACCTCTGTTTAACCTCAGCTAAATGTTTGCATCTCTCTCTCTCTCTCTGTTTGTGTGTGCGTGTGTGTGTAGCACATGCGTAGAGATGCAGTCTGTGATGTGTTTTCCCAGGTGGGAAAACCGCTACACACACAAGCAGAAGATGACCGATAATGGGTCAATTGACCTGTAAACTGAATCGTTTCAAAACTCCCATTTAAAAAGAACCTCTCGAATACGATCTGAAGCTCACCGTATTTAGTAAACACAGTATTTTCCTAAGTCACACTACATTCTCAGTCCTAGCTTAGGAATACGGGATATCCTATATGTTATGTTTATGGTGAAATATTCAATTGCTAGTTTTTGCGTCAGGCGGCAAATCTCAAGCCAGATAATACATACATTTAAAGATAAAGATAAAAATCTAGAATTAGGTACAAATGTTCAAAGGTAGAGGTACAGGAAAGGATGACTAATTTTTGGTGTCAGCATCTGTTGTCATGATTAGATTGGTTCTGATTAGAGAAACCCGCTACAGGAGTAAGAGGATTGCAAACTGGAGAGGATCCCCTACAAACACTTCATCACTGAAAAAACACGCTAATTAACACCCTTAGAAAAACAAGCAAAACCTACAGGACAGTTGCCTGCTCGCCAGATTCCCGTTCGTAAGAGCTTGGACGAGTATATAGTAAGTTTAGGCCGTTTCGTATAATCGTCTGGACACTCCGGTCAGGCACTGCATAGTCAGAAATCGATCGTTCATCTTGAATTTTTCTGTTTCACATAAACGTAGATGTAAGTGGCTCGCGGTCCTGGCGATCAATACGTATTTTAAGTTGTGCCACAAAGGTCTCTTTTTAGTTGGCGCTGGGTGCAAAATGTCTTGAATAAAATAGCTACGAATGAATCTATAACTCAATGGTTTACTGTGTTATTATTGTTCAAGTTTCGGGCTATTCAGATACGTCTGAATCAGCTTCCTGAAGCTACACGATAGTATTAACAAAGGCTGTACAGTGTAATCAAACATGTTAGCATAGCACAACAGCTCGGTAAATGTGGGTGCTTTGACACTAAACCTGTTATAAGCTCCTGTTATAAGCAGACCATTAAACACAGCATTTATTTCTTTAAATAACCCTCTCGAGTTGTCTTCCCCAGGTCTGCAATCATTAGGATTTGCTTTGATCTGCATCTGAGTGTTTTTCTAATCTTCTCATCGCCTCACGCGGGCATTAGGTGGGAGGCGCTGGTCTGTTTAATTAAACGAGCTTTAGTTGGTCAGTGATCTGAACCATCTCAACTGTTTTTCTTTGGCTAAAATACCTGAAGAAATTGCTAATCCGTCTGCTTTAGGAAAAGCAACAACAAAGCTTCGTCCTTATTAATTTTCTTTTCTTTTTTTCTTTTTAGCTCTCTAAAGATGTTTAGCGCGTCACTTGTGTTTACATTCAACCGTTCAGCACTGGTGTCAAATAAATTAAGAAAGAATAGATGGGTGATAAAATGATAACTCTCGTCTCATCTGTACTCACTATGTTGTGATTGGATTGTGATTATTAAAGCTAAAAGTAATAGCGGTCGTGACCCAACAGCTGAATCTTTAGAAATACTGGTGGAAATTATTATGGAACATGTTACCGTGCCGGTTCTGAATACGTCATGATATACCTCATTTAAAGTTCTGAATAATTTATGGAACTCAGTGGATACAAGTAGGCCTGTACAATGTGAATAAACTCATCTTAATGAAGATACAAAGATAGACAGAAAAAGGTAGGCAAATACATTCTGACAGGTTACAGGTGTGATACATTTGCACAAGACAGTGTAATTACAAAGTTTTTTTGTTCTCTACAGTATGGTGTGCAATTTTCAGTTAAACATGTGAATTCTTACACTTTCATGAAGTCTTCAAAATGTGTCTGCCACTCCAAGCCGCTAATTAATGATAACGACTCCCTATCCTGGCAATAACCCCCCCAAAATCACATCGTTTTGTAAACTTTCACCTTTGTCTCTGAAACTCTGTCTCCGATCACTGTGTGTCGATCAGATGGGAGTTTGTACCTCGCCATGACAATCTCTCTGCTGCGCATTGCTTCGCTAAGTCCCGGTCCCTGAGGTTGGAGACGCGTTCGCGCTACGTCTTCTGCTCCAACCCTCCTCTGTTAGCTCATAATGGCCTTAATTACATCGCGTGCAGGGGAACAGGGATGACACAGCAACATTGTCCAGTGCGTATGGTCCTCCAGGGATAGACACGCACTGAGTAATTCACTAACCCATATACATGCAGACACCTTAGTGCAATACAACACACGTACATTACCGCTGTAACCAACAAGTGTCGATAGCTGCTTAGCACAGGTTAGCAAATACTGCTTATAATGCGAAAGAGTAAACACGAAAGAAGGATTAACCAAGCAGAAAACAAGAAAACACCTCGTTTTCCGATGAAGCGCAGTCGTTGAGTTGGAGTAATAATGAACATCTAAATGAAACTTTTTACTTTTGAAATATAAGCAGTAATAGATTGTGAGCCACTATCTCTCATGCAAAGATGTCGGCAGTAAAACGTTGTTTTTGCAGCTGATTCTGAAGCTTTCGTTTAGATGGATATGACCGTTGCCTACAACGGTAGAAATAAACAGAGCGTGCACACATGCACATGCGACGCACTCCCAAATGAGCGCGCTGCTGTTGACTTGGGGGTTTGTCTGGGCTTGCCTCTCAGGGCTATTTCTGAGGCTGAGTGTCAGCTGTTGCTCTGATAGCTCCAACCAGCAGCAGCATCAGAAGGAAAGAGAATAAAAAATCTGGATGAAAAAAAGCAAGCAAACAAACAAACAAACAAACAAAAAAACAAGCTTCAGAACTGTCTGGACATTACTGTTCTCCACAGCTCCAGAACTGTGTCTGGAAATTTCAGCTGTCCACAGCTCCAGAGCAGAACTGTGTGTGGCCACTACTGTTCTCAGCAGCTGCAGAACAGAACTGTGTTTGGACACTACCGCTCCAGATCTTAGTGGTCTGTCAATTCTGTCACAGTTTTCTTTTGAGAAATGCCTGTCAGGTTTAGCAGCCCTGAAGCTTGGATCTGGTTGTTGTAGTAATCCTTGAGTATCTCCTGTTCTTTCTCCATTACATGTATCAGGAATGTTGGACAAACCACATAACACAGCAGGTAATATGTCCATTTTGCCCACCAGCCTACAGCAGCCCACATGGTTGGCCTCCACACATGGTGAACACGCGACCCTGATGTATATTCAAATATATACCCCCACATAAGTACATTTTCAATAGTATGAAAAATAGGTTGTTTAATTTCACATTATCTATGCATTACATATTGCAGTGAACATAAAAACATGATTTGCTCTGGGATCTGGGTGTCATACCTAAATGTTTCCCACTCACTCCAGAAGAACCATGTCAACTTTGGCTGAAAAGATCAGTTCAGTACGATACCTTTCCAAAAGATCAGTTCAGTACGATACCTTTGGCTGATAAGATCAGTTCAATACAATACCTTTCCAAAAGATCAGTTCAGTACGATACCTTTCCAAACAGCCGATGATTTGACCTGTTGGTACTTATGGATGTGACAGTGTGGCTTTGCTGAAATTCAAGAACACTTCTGTGTAACACCCAATTATAATAGTATCTAAGAACCAGTGGTAATTGTTTCTTTTTAGGGCTTTGGATTTATCAGCTGTAAAAGAAAACACTCCACTGTTCTTTACTTCCTTAAACTATCCTATCACAGACCATATTTCCCAAGCATTTTAGAATTAGACTGTATGTGGAGCATACACAGATCTCCATTTATTGCCAGTGTGTGTGTGTGTGAGAGAGAGAGAGAGAGAGAGAGAGAGAGAGAGAGAGAGAGATGGAGTAGGAGAGAAGGACATGAGGAGAGAGTGAGATTGGGAGAATAGCAGTTCTCTTACTGTCAGGTGGAACATGATGCATCCCAGCTGCCTTGGATGGACACTGTGTCCACTACACTGTGTATACTAGTTTGTGTATGAACACTGTGTCCTCTAGTTTGACACCTGACAGCCATCAGAAGGTCCCTTGCTAAACACACACACACACACACACACACACAGTTTTTGTTCAGATAACTGTTGGGAGACATACATAAGACCATAGACCCTCTTTCCATCAGTTTAGAAACCCTGCAGTTCCTCTAGGATGGTTAACGCAAGATGCAAAAGCAGCAACAGGCATCTGTGAGTTCCTGGAAATCACTCTTTCCTGTTGTGGAAATCACTCTTTCCTGTTGTGGAAATCACTCTTTCCTGTTGTGGAAATCACTCTTTCCATGGTTGGCAGTAAAGATGACTAGAAGAAGCTTGATCAAAGCACACCAAGAAGAACCTCCTCTCTACACATCAAACTTGAGTTCCTTACAGTGTTTGTTTATTTTGTGTTATTCACTCTTCCAAACTAGCAACTCTTTCTTTGTTAGTTTATTAATTCATTATTATTTGTATCCAGGTAATTTGCAAATCTGCATTTTAATGTGTTATTTATTATTTATTTCTGCCTGTTGTTTACTTAATATTTTTTGTGTGTTAATAGCACTAACACCCATTCTAAGTTACAAGAGAATGATCTTCAATGCACTGTGTTCAGGAGTGTGCAGTGTGTTCAGGAGTGTGCGGTGTGTGCAGTGTGTTCAGGAGTGTGCAGTGTGTTCAGGAGTTGTCAGTGTGTGTTGGAGTGTGCAGTGTGCGTAGGAGTTTTTAGTGTGTGCTGGAGTGTACAGTGTGTCACTAATAGAACTGTTTTGTTGAACTGGTTATCGATAGATAGTGTTAGACATTGTACAACACAGCTGGGCTCCCATGTGAATCACTGTCTGACTCTCTGTGACTGAGCTGTGTCTGTCAATAACAAATAAAGGAGCATTTTAAATAGAACAATAGAGTCTGATTAAATGTTTTGTTCTTACACCACATTTTATTCTGCTGCAAATGTTTAAAAGTCATGTGACTCCCCCTTTGTGTTTCTCTCTCCCTCTCTGTCTCTCTCTCTCTCTCTCTATCTTTCAGCTAAGAGATGTCTGAGCAGGAGCTCAGAGATGTACCCTACATTTCCCTCCCTCTCAGTGGGATGAGGAAAAACAGACAAACAGTCAAACCTCGCTGAAAAGAGGAGCAGTTGATCACCAGAGCTGATCCTGGATCTGCTCAGTCCATCAGAACAGCTGCACACATCCTGGATTAACCTAATGGGAGTGAAGCACATGGCAAACCCATCCTGTCATAGCAGTACAGATCCTGGGTCAGCCTGAAAAATGGATCCCCCGTGTAGCAAAACCTGCTCCTGTCTGCTGGTTTGTGAGTTTGCCTGTCTGAACCAACAAGAGAGAAAAATGAAAGTGTTCTTGTTTACACATAGTACCAGTAAGGTCCCTCTCCTCCCCTCCATACACCTCTCCCACTCTTTGTACATCAGCAGTGTTACACAGTGCCTCGCAGGGCTGGCATTCAGGATCATGGAGCATGACTCATAAGCATCTAAATGAGCATGCGGTGTGGGAATGGCGAATCGCTGGTGCGTCTGGCCCAGGGAACTGTTACCGAGCAACACACGCCAGCATGGAACTGCTGACCCAAGCGAGCGGCACGCCTCCACCTCATAGCTGGGGCGATGAAGCGCTGCTATGACCCTGCTACTCCACCAGGGCACAAACCTCCACCCTGTGCTCCGTGTCATCACTGAACCAACCTCTTCTGCAGTGCACTACTTTTTCAAGGGTAAAGCCTTGGCTACACATTAATAAGCATCCATCCATCCTATTAATATTTCTTTACTGTAATAAGGTATAATTTAAAGCGCAGAGACCTTATTTCTGCAG
>JAOYMR010000016.1:9760900-9785502 GCA_025802075.1 Tenebrosternarchus preto | reverse complement strand
GTGTGTGTGTGTGTGTGTGAGAAGGACTGGACTGGACTGCTCTCTCCTTCTACACAGCTCCTGTTTCCTTTGCTGACCTGGGTCAGCGGTTCTGGCAGAACCTTGACCACTCACTGCAGAAGCTGCTGGGTCCTCTGCTCATCCTTCACCTTCTGGCCCTTGTTGTGATTCTGAATGTGAAACCAACCCTGAGCTTCCGCACTGAACACAGCTGTGCTTCCTTTTTTTAGATGAACTGCAGTCAGAGTCACTTGGTCCATTTCACAAAAAAGTTCTTTGTTTGGGCATTTGTTCTGTTCACCCTGCTTGAGCTGACAGAGGCAGAGAGAGAAATAGAGGGAGAGAGAGATAGAGAAAGAGAGATAGAGAAAGAGAGATAGAGAGAGAAGTATGAAATGTGAGTGTAGAGTAGAGGCAGTTCCACAACCACTGAGAAGAGCATGCCTGCAGCTCGGCTCCACCCACCACCGGCCCTGTTCCAGGATGTGGAAACAAGACATGGAGATGGGACATGGAGATGGGACACAGAGACAGGACGTGGAAAACGGGACACAGAGACAGGATGTGGAGACAAGGACGTGGAGACAAGAATGTGGAGACAGGACATGGAGACAGGATGCGGAGATGAGATGTGGAGACAGGACCTGGAGACATCAGTCTTTCTATCACTCAGGACAACTGAACAAACATATACAGAGAGAAAGAGACAGAGAGATATCAGCATATCTCTGCTAAAGATATATTTGCTAAAGGTCACAAGAACTATATTTATCACTTTCTGTGGATATAAAAAAACAGACTAAAGAGTTTTTGCCATTTGAGAGAAACCTGTGGATGTTCACCATTTCATTTTTTAGCTTTATGATTGGGAATATTTTGGAGTAAATTTCAGCTGAAAAGTAGATACTCACACACACACACACACACACACACTTCACATCTTTCCTCTCTCACCTCCTATGCTTCAGGTCAGTAGCAGAGGCCACAGAGGTGGATCTGAACATGCGTGTGGGTTTACACACGGGTCGTGTCCTGTGTGGGGTTCTGGGACTGAGGAAGTGGCAGTACGATGTCTGGTCCAACGATGTGACCCTGGCAAACGTCATGGAGGCTGGAGGGTTACCTGGGTGAGAGCGGCCGACCCTACTGCACCATCCAAATGCCATTTGCTTCCATATCTTGCCTGAAGCTTCAACATATCTAGAGACAGACACACCACGTTCTCTTTTTCATTTTTCCTCACGTTCTCTCTTTCTGTATTCCTCACCTTTCACCCGATTGGTTGCAGACTGCTGACATACTTTTCCTTTTGGCCAATAGGAAGGTGCACATCACACGGTCTACTCTGGAGTGCCTGAACGGGGACTACGAGGTGGAGCCTGGCAACGGGCGAGAGAGGAACGCCTTCCTGCACAAACATGACATCGAGACCTTCTTCATAGTGCCCTCTCACCGCAGGAAGGTGTGTGTGTGTGTATGTTTATGTGATTGGTTGTTGTATTAAAAAGGAGTAATTATCTCGGTAATATTCTCGCATGTTACTAAATGTTATTGTAGGACCCTTAGAAACAAACTTGTAAAAGTAATTTGAGCTATCAGGTAATTTCCTACAGGAAAGAAACCCCTGAAGCGTCAAATCCTCGACTACTTGTGTATTAACATCACTTTAGAGCTCATGAATTATGCGAGAGAACCTGTGTGTACAAAGATGAGAGTGTGCTCTCATCAGCTCACTCAACCTTGACTGGGTAATCATGCTAATCCTCTTAGCTGTAGAAACTAATCAGTGAAAGACAAAGCTTAGCGACAGCAGTGTCGTCCATACACGTAGTGGAGTTTGAACAGGTCTGTGCAGACCTGGCTCCCCAAAGTCATATCGGCACCTTCGTAAAATAAATACACTTACGTTTACATTCAAGGCATTTTGCAGACACTCTTACCCAGAGCGACTTACAAAAAGTGCTGTTGTTGACTCACAGAATGTATCCTAGTCAATAAGTAGGGTAGAGTTCAGTAGACATTTGAACTAGATCACTACTAGAATATAAGAATCACACTGGTCATAGTATAAGTTCTATTAAACAATGATAAATACAGTAACAAAGAATAACAAATAAGAGCTGGAATTTGAGTTACTCAGCACTGGTAGAAAATAAAAGTCATTGAGATACTCTACAAATAGACGAGTCTTTATTCTGAGATACTCTACAAATAGATGAGTCTTTAGTCTGAGATACTCGACAAACAGATGAGTCTTTAGTCTGAGATACTCTACAAATAGATTAATCTTTAGTCTGTGTTTGAAGATTGCAAGGGATTCTGCTGTCTGGACAGACAGTGGAAGTTTATTCCACCTTCTTGGAGCCCTGAGATCCACGTTGGGTCTTGAGATCCACGTTGGGTCCTGAGATCCACCTCCCTGCAGAGCTCAGACTTGTTAGAATAAACCCTGCAGGGCACTAGAGCACCAGGACCAAACTTAGTGATGTAGTGTTACTTCCACTGGATTAACTGGGGTGATTAACTTATTTCTGCGCTGATATAGCATTATTTATACAGTGATATAGCATTATTTATAGAGTGATATAACTTTATTTATAGAGTGATATAATGTTTATGCAGTGATATAACATTGTTTATGCACTGATATAGTGTGATTTCTGGAGTAATATAATACTATTTATGCAGCAATATAATATTATTTCTTATAATATTTCTGGGGTGATATTATTTCGGAGGTGGCAGTGGATACAGTGTTATTTCTGGAGTGATATAACATTATTTTTGCAGTGATATAACCCTGTTAAAACATAGTTGCCTAACTTCGGTCCTGGAGAGACCGGCAAAGTTGGGTGATACCACGCTTGATTCGACTCTTTCAGTTCATTACCGGGTTCAGTAGATCTGTAAGAACAAAGAAATCATGACTGTGCTGGTACATTTATAGTCTGCTGTTACTAACAATGGAAAGAAAACTTATCCAAAACTGATCACGGAGCCATACGCTATTAGCCTAGATATCAGGTTTTAAAGATGTTTTAAAAGAGTGTTGAGGGTCATGGGGGTTTGCTGATTTGCCTGATTTCCCGGTCTGTGTTCATTCTTGTCCTCAGATCTTTCCTGGTTTAATACTGTCGGACATCAAGCCTGCCAAGAAGATGAAGTTTAAGACAGTGTGTTACCTGCTGGTGCAGCTCATGCACTGTAGGAAGATGTTCAAGGCTGAGATTCCCTTCTCCAACGTCATGAACTGTGAGGATGGGGACAAGGTACCGCAGCTCGGGGTGTGTGTGTGTGTGTGTGTGTGTGTGTCTGTGTGTGTGCGTGTGGCTGCTATTCTTGTGAGCACCAAATATCTTTACTATAGTAATGCGTGAAACACATGAGAGGGTTTTTGTGTCCATTGTTCTGGTCTTTGTGTCAAAAACATGATTTTCTTTTATAAGATCATAATTCATTTATGATTAAACCTCAGATTTTACAGCTTTGTGCATGTGTGCATCACTGTGTTTTGGTCGTGTGTGCTGGCCTGTGCCCACGTGACGGGGAGAGGAGGTGCCAGAGAGATGGAGGTACAGGGGCAGGGGAGGTGCCTGGGAGATGGAGGTACAGGGGCAGGGGAGGTGCCTCGGAGATGGAGGTACAGGGGCAGGGGAGGTGCCTGGGAGATGGAGGTACAGGGGCAAGGGAGGTGCCTGGGAGATGGAGGTACAAGGGCAGGCTGTTCTGAGGTCCAGCAGCAGGGCAGCTTCATGGCCAAACGCAGGCAGGTTATTAGCACTGCAGAGGCCTGAGGCTCTTCTCATGCTCCCTGAACCAGGAACCACAGTGTGATGAGTGTGTCTGCTCTCCAACTGCACACACTTACAGTTTGTCTACACACAGACAAACACACTTGCGTGTATATATACACAAATATACCCACACACAAAACATTTTTGTGCATGCACACACACATATACACACACACACACAAACAGATTCATATACACATACACACACACTTGTACGTACACAGCAGCACTCACGCACACACAAACATGCTCGTGCGAACACAAACTCACACATAAACGAGCTCATGCAAGCACACACACACACAAAGACTTGCCTGTGTACACACACACCAACACTCTCACACATGCACACACACAGATGATCACAGAAGTGTGTTTCCATTCGCACTGTGCTGCTTCATGCCATGCCTGGAGAACACCTCCCCAGGGTGGAGGATCTCAGCAGGACACATCCAGCATCCTCTTCCTCCTTTCTCTCTCTCTTTCTCATTCTCTCTCTCCCTATGGCCGTTGACCTTTTCAGCATGTGCTGTTTTTTTCTCTCCATCATGGACACTGATGTGGAGGAATTGGGCTTCTCCCCTGCATTTAGACTCGGGTCCATTGGGCTCATAGATTTAGTTCTGCCGTGGTCTCAAGTGAGGTCTTGCTGTTGAAGTGAGATGCTTTGGTTACAGTTACTGAATGCTAATAAGCTTGTGAATGAGACTTGCAAATGTCCTCAGCTACTGTAATGAAAATTGTCAATTGGCAATTTTCTCGAATTTTCTGGCTGGACTCTCATTACATTGAGCAAATACAACTGTAAACTACACAAAGCTTTAGCCTTTGTAGAGTTTTAGATTGGTAGTACTTTTCATATAGATTAGCAGTTCTATATATTTTTTAATTCCCCCCTTTGATTCACTATAAGCATTTAAAAAGATTTTTCACTTCTCCCATCTCCACAGGGAATTATAGTCCTTTTCTATTCTGATTCATGTCCAAAACGTCTACCTGCTTGTGTCTGGATCTGTGTGTATGTCTGTAGATGTGTAGATGGAACCACCAGCTTGAAACAGCAGATTTTAGGAGTTTACTCCTGAGACAGGAGAGGGAAAGGGATGAGACAGGAGTGAGAGGGGGGTGAGACAGGAGTGGGAGGGGGGAGAGACAGGAGCACTTCTCCAGAGAGACCAGGCCATCGCATGCGTTGCCTTGTACTGAATGTCTCTTTGGTTTAATACAGATGTACTGATGTTTATAAGCCAGTGGTGCGAATCGTTATTTAAAAGCCTCTACCATGAATCTTAATGCTTTAACCATTTTCCTCAAATGTCATCATGAGTCACTTTGTGAAGCTGCTGCCTTTTCATTATTTCAGCTGTTGTACGACAGGAATGTTGTGTTACATTTGTGTGACATTTACTGATGGCGTCTGTACCTCCAAATGACCATCTGACGCCGATATCAGACCGTCTGATGCCATTATCAGACCTCTCACTCACTTTGTCCCCCCAGCATGGGACTTTTGTAAATGGTGATCTTTTGGGAAGAGACCAACAGCCCACAGAGCAGTGAACTGTTCACCAGGAAATAGAATCAGCATGCATAAAGACAGTTCTGTGTGTCCTGTGGTGAGACCTCAGGTCCTGTGTCTTGCTTGTCCCGTCTCTCTCTCCCTCTCTCTCTCTCTCTCTCTCTCTCTCTCTCTCCCTCCCTCTCTCTCTGTCTCTCTATCTGCAGAGGAGGGCCCTCCGCTCTGCGCCGGAGAAGCTGCGGAACCGGACGTCCGTGTCAGCCAACGTGACACAGAGTAACCACGGCACCCGCGTCAACCGCTACATCGGCCGTCTGATCGAGGCGCGTCAGACAGAATCAGACACGGCCGACCTGCACTTCCTAACGCTGGCGTACAAGTGCTCGGAGCGGGAGAGGAGGGTGAGTGGGTGGCCCTCTGAGTTTGGGTGGGGTGGGAGGTGGAGCAGGAAATTAACGAGGGTCGCCTGCTTCCTGTCTCCGAGGCTCTACAACAGGAAACGGAATCCTGGAACATCCTGGAATAATGCTTTATCCCAGCGTTCCTCAGAAGAGGCAATGGACTGCTTCCACACAGCCAGCACCTCCCAGTTTCAGGGTGGTTGTCATAGAGCAGAGCAGATACTTGCTAAGTGTCCATCACTGGTCAAGATGCTCAGCTAATAACCAGAAGGTTGCTGGTTCAAGCCCCTCTCAAGCCGCCACCGTTGGGCCCTTTGCACAATGCAATTGACCAAGAAGTGTTCAAACACAACTAAGTTAGTTTCTGCGTGTTGCATGGTCTCCTGATTCAGTTTGTATTTTCCCTCCAGTACCACCATCTTCATGATGCATACTTCACAGGGGCAGTGGTACTCTCCCTCGCCCTAGCCGCACTATCTGGCCTGGTCTACCTTCTCCTCATACCGCAGTAAATACCACGCCTCCACTTCCTGTTGTCACTGTTAACTTCCTGTTGTTCTTTACACTTATGCCAATGGCACTGTTAACGTCTAACCTTTGTGGATTTTACCATACAAATTTTTGTTTGTTAGATTTTAATAGAAGGACAAATACTTTAAATGGTTTTGGGCAAAGACTAGAACATGGAATCATCTGCATAATGCAAATGAAATCAGACTAACTGGTCTTGGCTAGAGCATGCTCATTTTAACCAATCAGACTAATTGGTCTTGGCTATTCCTAATTCTTGGTTATTCTTACGTTGTGTTGGTAATTCTCTTTCATGGTTCTTAAATCTTTTTTTTACCCCTTGTTTCCTATTCTGTTGACCTCTCCTTCATCCTCCTTTCCTCTTCTTTTTTCCCTTTCCTCTTCTCCTTTCCTCTTCCTCTTGCTCCATCTCAGGAGAACTGTAGTACTGGTCCTGCTGGTGTTCTGTATCTGCTTCCTGGTGGCATGCATCATGTACCTTCATGTCACTAGAGTACAGGTAAAAAAGAAATACTACTTAATAATTACACACTTAATTCTGGTCATATTACTCAAACGTCATTTTACACTTCCCTGACAAAGTCCCTCATTGTCTGTAGCAACAAGGCCAATGTAAAAATATTCAAATCAGTTCTTCACCTAGAAAAACAAAGGGCAGAACTTTCTCTTGAAACTAGACGAAACACTGAGGAGAGCACTGTGGTGTGTTGGTGAATGAGTTCTTGGCTGCAGTGTTTGGAGGTGCTGGTGACCTTCAGTGTGCTATTCATAGGCTCCATTACTGACACTGACAAGGGAATTGAGAGGTAAACACACATGGGGAAGGCTGGGGATTGTAGTCATCACTTATCACCTCTGCGTTTATCCCTATGAGAATTGTCTATAATTTAGTGAGAAAAAAACACGAGTCCAAAAAACCTGCAATATTCGGTCATCCCTGAGGTCATCACTGAGGTTATCCCTGAGGTCATCCCTGAGGTCATCACTGAGGTCATAGCTGAGGTCATCGGGGATCCCAGTCTAGTTGGAATGAGCTTAGAATGAGGTTTTGACTAGGAAAAACATGAGTCCTCCTTCTCTCTGATTGGATGGATGGATTAACTGACATTAATTGACTGATTGACTGATTATCCCCCCCCCCAAAAAATCTATTTGGTTTACAGACACTGATCAAGCATAACTCCTCCAAAACAACAACAACAACAACAACAACAACATAGATACATAACATAGAGTACATATCATATTACAGCTTTACAAAGGGATATCAAAAGTCTTTGTCTTTTCCCAACAGACCTACAGCTATATGTAAAAGCCTAGTGGAACAAATGATCTCAAGGATCTGTTTGATTTGGCCCTCCTAGGGAAAATGTACCTCCGTCCTGATGGCAGGGGGCAAAACTCGGCACGCAGTGGGTGATGGGTAATCTGGCAGAACAGCCAAGCCAGTCTTCATGGCTCTGACTGCACAGAGAAGGCCAAGATCATTCAAACTAATGCCAGTGATCTTCTGGCAAAGTTGTCCAATACCCCCAGGCCTATTTTTATTTACTATACTGCAGTTGCCAAATTAGCTGATAGTAACAAAAGTAAAAACTGACTCAATAAAATTAAAACATTCTCCAAAGAAAATGTTGACAATCACACACACACACACACACACACACACACACGCACACACACATACATACAAACATTGTGAATAAAGCAGAAGGTACATTTTTACCCCATGCGAATGGATTTGAACACAAATGACAGAGCTTAAGATAAAACTGAAACAGAAAAAGAACTGAGTCACCGCCAGAATCTGCCTGTTCAAAACACGTGGCTTCACAACGAAGAGAATCTTTCTAGAACCCATCAGCTTGTTTGCTGCCCTCTAAAAACCTAAAACTACTGAGTTTAGTTTTCCGTTTTGTTCAGGATAGTCTTCATCATTGAGCTGGTGTTTGGCACTTTCTTAAGGAGATGTAGCAATTTCAATCTCCCTTTCTTCTCCTTCCTTCTCTCTCACATATACCCCCCCCCCCCGCTCTCTCTCTCTCTCTCTCTCTCCTCCCCCCCATCTTTTTTCTCTCTTTCTCTCACTCTTTCTCAGTGTTTTCCTGGATGCCTCACTATACAGATCCGGACGGTTTTATGTGTGTTCATTGTGCTCCTGATCTACGCAGTGGCCCAAGCTTGTGTGGTGAGTCTTCCAACAACATCCTCACTCTCATCTCACAACCAGCTTTTTGTTTGTTTCAAGGGCATAAACCAGTGCAGACGTTTGATCTGTGGAAAAGCCGTCTCCATTCAGATCAATTAGGAGGGAGATAAACAGACTGAAGCCTTTCTGGTTAACTCTTTCTTGTCATATTGTATAATGCTTAATTACCGTACAGCTGAGGGATGAATGGATGAACGATGGAGTGAGTCAGGACCTGGTGACCTGCGTCTCTGCAGGTGGCCTGCATGCCAGCGCTCTGGACCACCAACTCCACCAGCTCCATGGTAACGGCGGAGGCAGCGGGAGGAGCCAACCGCACCGGCGCAGAGTTGCCCTGCGACGGGGCGGCGTACGCGTTCCTGACGTGCGTGGTGGGGACGCTCACGGTGGCTCTCTTCCTCCGCGTCGCATGGCTTCCCAAGATGATTCTGCTCATCATCCTCTCCATCAGCTACGTCACGGTGCTGGAGCTCAGCGGCTACCGCAGGGCCACCGGGTATGACCCTGCTCCGGCAGGAATGTGTGTGTGTGTGTGTGTGTGTGTGTGTGTGATTACAAAACACCCACTCAAACTGATGTGTTCATTTATGTAGTGAACACTTAATAATGACCAATAATATAAACATATACAAACATTATATTCATATGAGCTCCTGTGTCCCTGTCTGTTTAGACAGATGCATAGAAATATAGCGTATCTGACCATTTAAGGCTGATTGTCGTATCTGATGTGTCTAGTAATGAAGCCTTGTTCTCTGTGTCTGTTCCCACTTCACCTGAGTGCTTGAAGTTGTGCTGAGGCTCACTGGTGCCAAATGAACCTTCGAAAACAATCAGGGCACAACCAGAGCATGGAGCTGAACATCCCAGACGCTCAGTGAACGTCTTCTTCAAAACACATGAAGGGAAGCGAAAGAAACACAGACAGACAGACAGAAATACATACATACAGAAATACAGACAGACAGACAGACAGACAGACAGACAGATAGACAGATAGATAGATAGATAGATAGATAGATAGATAGATAGATAGATAGATAGATAGATAGATAGATGAACACCTGTTTTTAAGCACTATTAATAACATTAAAGAGTGCTTTACAGCTTGATCATTTTACAGTTAATGAGATGCAAATGCTTGACTCAACAAGGCTGTTTTTGGATTGGCCAGATGGTTGCTGAAACCCCTGGTGTTTTCCTGCATCCTTTCCTGGTGTGCAGACTCTCAGGGTTTTTTTCCACCAATTTAGCTTCTGTTCTGTCATCGAAGACTCTCGTCTCCTGTGCCTCACAGACTGTGGTGCTGTTTTCATGCATCTCACAGCTGTCCGTTACAAGCTGCCCTTCTTACATCCATCTTCACTGATGAGCTGAATGGAGGGCGTTGGAACAGGGGTGACACAGACCGTCGTGTTGCAGAGGCGCCCGTGGCCTCTCCTGCAGGCCTGTCTCGGAGCAGGAGCTCCCGTAAACCCTGCACCATGGAGCATGTTACCCCACCCCGCTGCACCTGATACCACTCCTCAGTTAATTCCCAGGCCCTTGGGTTCAGTTGGATTAGGTGGGCTGTAGTAGCGAGAGCAGGCAACTCCGTGGAGGTGCATGGCCTAGTTTAGCTGCCCTGTCTTCCACCGCATCTCGACGCTCCCCTCCCGTCCGCATGTGGAGGATGGAGGCTCTGGGGTTCTGATCTATTGGGGTGTGTTATGTGCGCCTGGGTGGTGATAATGTGGACTGAGCTGTGGTCTGGTGGCTCCACAGGGCCAGCGTGGGGGGCCTCAGTGTGGGAGGCCTCAGCGTGCGCGGGTACGAGCCCATCCTTTCTCTGCTGCTCTTCTCCAGCGCCCTCGCCCTGCACTCACGCCAGCTGGAGCTCAAACTGCGCCTTGACTTCCTCTGGGCCATGCAGGTGAGAGACCATGCAGGTGAGAGACCATACAGGTGAGACATCATGTAGGGGAGAAAGCGTACAAGGGAGAGATCATGCAGGTAAGAGACCATGCAGGGGAGAGACCATACAGGTGAGACAGGGGAGGAGATTCTGAGATCTTTGTGGAACAGATTCAGTACAGTTCAGATGATCTGAAGGCACCATGACCTGGTGGTATCAGGTCTAGCTGGCTAAGCAGGATAAGGCCTGTTATAAGAACGATGCTTAAGACTTAGACATTATTAGCTACAAGGCACAAGCAGTCCAAGCCTACATGAATGAAGCCTAATTGAAATAAACCTTCTTACTGTATATGATCTGAGTTAAGATGCACTTAGCATTCCACAGTATCAGCATGGCTCAATGAAATACATGGTGTGTACTGGCCCAGTCTTGGTGGAGGTTGTGTACTGGTCCAACCATCTTATTTGCCGAGCTTTAAAATCTTGTCCCATTTAATCGCTTTGCTTGATTTGATCAGGTTTTATATTTCCTCGTTTGGTTCATTGACCTGCTGCTATTGTTTGGAGGAAACGGTCTGTGGTCTCTCTGGTCTCTCTGGGGTCATTTACACAAGGATGCTGGTAGCTGTGTTTTCACCCATCCCTGTCCACTGATGCATGTCCAGTACTACTGTCCAATCCAAGGTTGAAAGGGTCAACCACTTTGTGTGTGTGTGTGTCTCCAAAATGTAGAAAATATGATGTGGTGTCCCACATTGACTTTGTTGTCAGTTAGAGTCCCATTCAAGACCCCTGTGGTTGAAATTAGAACCACAGATTTAATCATTTACAGCATGAAGGCTGTTAATGCCTGGTTAATCTTGTATGTCAATAGTGAACAGTGTACTTTGTGTAATGAGATACTGTGGTCATGCCATAATGGACTCTGGAGTTGCTATTGTCTCAATATGTTCGCTGAGTTGCTACTTTCTCTATATATATTTATTATATGTCATTTAAGTTTGCTTTTCTACAAACGTCTGCCAGCCAAAGGCTGTTGTGTTTGTTGGTGTCACTTGCCTCCTGATTAACAAACACCAGGAAACAGTGTTAGATGTTTGTCCTGCCAGGACCCAGTGCAGTGGTGCATGCTGGGATAACAGAGGCTGTGGTGTAGCGCCGCTGGGAGGGTTGTGTCACTGCTCAGAGTCACTATGAATGTTTGATAGTTGTGGGAGGGACTAAAGGGAATAAAATGGAGGCTGAAGTGCCTAAGGACTTCCTTATATAACGGAGTTGTCAAAATGAGAGAGCGGTCGGGTGTGCAGGGTAAGAAAAAAAGTTACAGATCAGATCATAGAACCTCACTGAACTTCCTGTTCACTCACCCTCAAAGTCTTGGCGTGTAAATAACAACAGAACACCAGAGACCAACAGACACTGTTTTGATTCGGTGGGCCCATAATACAAATACAAACTGTGGCTTTGTACTGACCTCTAGTGCTCAACAGAGGAAAAACTCATTAGCAGGCACTGATTCACACAGGAAGTGGGTTTCTTCCTTCAGTGTTAGTGGTGTGAGGGTTGGTCTCTACTATGGAAATGAGATGACGTCACGTTGTTTACTTGTGTGTCCAGGCAGAAGAAGAGCGGGACGGTATGGAGAAGGTGAAGCTAGACAACAGGAGGGTCCTGTTTAACCTGCTTCCTGTGCACGTGGCCCAACACTTCCTCATGTCGAACCCCAGGAACATGGTGAGGTCGCAGAGCCAACATTTACGCATCAGAGCGCCAGAGAGTCGTCTCCCTTTACACTCAGTGTCCAGCTGGGACGTTGTGGTAGGACTCAGTAGCCCAGCTTTTGATAACAATACAGAAAAAAACTGAATCAACCTACCAGATGGCAGTAGAAACACAAAGGAAAACAGAACGTGATGGTTGCTAATATGGCAGGAGGAAACTACCTCCATTAACGTGAATACGAGTCAGTGATAAACTCTTCTCCCCATGGTAACGGCCGTTTCTGCTGTAGTATTCCAAATGGGTCTTGCCTGACAAATTTCCAATTCTCTCTCTCCTGGACAAATACACCTCCACCTAGACTGCATTACCATAGAGATTTCAGTCCTGGTCCACATCCCCCGTCATCTGTGATGTTCCCTGTCCACAAGCCTTAAGAACCATCAACATGTCTAACAGAGTCACTCCTGTGTTAGGGGCTATCCTAACTTAAAGTACAGGGAATCCAATGTAAAGCCATGTGCTACTTAACAGACCATCCTCAGAAGAGTCCATTCTACAGCAAAGAAGGGAATTCCGGACTGAAAATGAAGACAGACAGACAGACAGACAGATAAATAGATGAGCAGGTAGATGTAGCAGGTGTGAAATGTAGATAATGGTTTGTCTAGTCGCCATCCCATCAAGGCTGGTGAAATACTCTCAGAAGGGTTTTTAATTTCCGTCTACATGTGGTTTGTGGGTGTGGTTTGTGGCAGGATCTCTATTACCAGTCCTACGCCCAGGTGGGGGTGCTCTTTGCATCTATTCCGAACTTCAATGACTTCTACATCGAGCTGGATGGAAATAACATGGGTGTGGAGTGTCTGCGTCTGCTTAATGAGATCATTGCTGATTTCGATGAGGTCAGAAAG
Source organism: Tenebrosternarchus preto (assembly GCA_025802075.1). Lineage (NCBI taxonomy): Eukaryota > Metazoa > Chordata > Actinopteri > Gymnotiformes > Apteronotidae > Tenebrosternarchus > Tenebrosternarchus preto. Next base: position 9,772,519 of record JAOYMR010000016.1, on the reverse strand, counting down.
CTTCTCTCCCATCAGCCAATCACAGACAATTAATGATGTACATGTATATGAATGTTGCAAGGAAAAGTAGCAGAATTTTTCATATGTACATAAAGAAATAATATAAATTTCTGGTGTTCACACACCTCATCCAATCCCACCGGATCATATCACACGGTAACCGTAGTGACGCTTGTATTTTTACAGTTACGTTTTCTTTAATTTCTCAGCTCATGGACAAGGAATGTTACAAAGACATTGAGAAAATCAAAACCATCGGCAGCACTTACATGGCGGCGGTGGGTTTGGTCCCCACCACTGGCAGCAAGGTGAGTGGCTTGGTTTTAACAAGGCTGTTTCCTCAGGTAGCTCTACCTCAGGCAGCTCTGCCTCAGACAGCTCTACCACGGGCAGCTCTACCTCAGACAGCTATAACTCGAGCAGCTCTACCTCGGGCAGCTCTGCCTCACACAGCTCTACCTTGGGCAGCTCTACCTCACACAGCTCTACCTTGGGCAGCTCTACCTCAGACAGCTCCACCTCGGGTGGCTCTACCTCGTGCTGCTAATAACTCAGGCAGCTCTGCCTCAGTAGTGCAGTGAAATCTGGACTAGGTAGTCTTTCACTGTAGGATGCAAATTTTGTTCATGTGTGTGTGTTTAATGTTTACTGTGCCAATCAAGTGTTTTTCACCCTTACATCACAGGCAAAAACGTCCACAGCGACCCACCTGAGCACAATAGCTGATTTTGCCATTGAAATGTTTGATGTACTGGATGAAATCAACTACCAGTCATACAATGACTTTGTTCTAAGAGTGGGTAAGTTGTACAGTCATAGATTTTCTTTCTATCTATCAAAGGATCGGCTTTTCTCCATCATTATCATCACCCTTGAGAAATCAATTTTCATGTGTGTTTGTTCTTTGAAAATGAACTTCATGAGTGGAAATTCACACTCACGTTTCCTACGTGGAAATGCTGCGGAATTCGTTCTTGGCAGGGATCAGTGTGGGTCCTGTGGTGGCAGGGGTCATTGGTGCTCGGAGGCCACAGTACGATATATGGGGCAACACTGTGAACGTGGCGAGTCGTATGGACAGTACTGGAGTCCCGGGAAAGATCCAGGTGCACAGGACTGATAAAGCCCTGAACTTATTCAACTTATTCAGTTCAATCTCTTTTCACAGTAGGGCTTCAATATAACAAATATAAGAATATCAAAGAATACTCATTAATGAATAAATATTAAATATTAAAGATATTTTTCATGCTCTCACTGTTGCTGTGATCTCCTCCACAGGTAACGGAGGACGTCTACCGCTTGCTTCAGAACGACTACGACCTGGTGTGCCGCGGCAACGTCAGCGTAAAGGGCAAAGGTCAAATGCTGACCTACTTCCTGGAGGGCAAGTGCCAGGCGGCTGGCCAGACAGCGGCGCTACGTTCAGGGAGCGTGGAGCGGATGGTGTACGCCGTGGGCCGCACCTCCAGCGCGTGCCCCGCCCCGTCAGGGCTGGCTTCCAGAGTCAGCTCCACCCAGCTGTCGCTTGGCAACAGCTCCACCACGCCTGCCCTCAGGCAGCCCATCACCTACGTGCCCGTGGTGGAAGAGGGTGGGGAAGAGGACGCAGAGAAGGAAGCAGAGGTGTAATGTGGGTGGAGAGGGCAGAGGGGAGACAAGCTCTGCATGAGGAAAGCAGGAGGAAGTATGCAGAGGGGAAACTACAGTCCATACAGAATGCAAGAAGGGCCAAAGACCCACATGTAGTTTTTTCCTGCTGTTGCTAAGTGCAGGGCGAGGCCTGGTTCAGACTCTGGGGGGATCGGAGACAGTGACCAGGTGTCAGATTCAACATACAGCAAGGAGAAGTGGGAGAAATATGACTTCAGCAAAGAGAAAGGTGAAAATAAAGCAAAGTCAAGGGTAGTGAGGGGGCCTGGGCGGCTGAAAATTGTCTTCCCTTTCTAAGTGTTTATTTCCAGTTCAGCGAGCATCATCAAAGCTGTTGGCATCTGCACGTTTCAAGTTCCAAGATGCCATCACTTTGTTTTTTCTCCATTCTGCTCTTTCATGTGTAGATTTAAAACTGCACACTTGTCTCTTCCTGTTAGAGGCTGAATTATAAAGACTGTGGTGGGCGATTTGTTGCCCACACATGCACACACACACAAACACACAGAGTCAAACATTTATCTTTATCAAGACTGGTGTTTTTATTTATCATATGCCAAGATTATCTATTGTAAATACATAGATGTTCTTACTATGAAACTTGTGCAGTTTTTGTATACTATCCAGTGAGTTTGAGTGAAGCTGAAGGTGTACGCATGTGTTTACCCATTGTGTCTGTAATCAAAATAGCACAAAGACATATCCTGCACATCCACGATGCAGATATTCTATCTAACAAAGCAGTTTATGGAGGCAATAGGCTTTTTTGTTGTTATTGTTTATTTCTGGAAATATTGTTAAAATGGTGTAGCTTCTACATAAAGATACTCTCTTCTGTCAATCAGGGTTTTGCTGCTGTGGACAGTGACAAGTACACAAACTTCTGACCGTTTGGTTTCCTTTTGAATTTCCTTCTTTCTCTAGTCAGCATCTGTGGTGCTGCACCAGTGACTCTTGTAACGTAATATTTACTGGTTATTTGTGGAATGTTCTTATCAGGGCACTTCTGTTCAACATAGAGGACATTACAAATGGCCTCAAACTGAAAATATGCCTGTAGATGCAACTGATATAATGATGAAGTCATAAGTAAATATGCTTGTGGCACAGATCCAGTAGCAGTGATGCAGAGGAAGCGTTAGACATCTATAGGAGAAGGACAGACCTCCCTGACAGACCTCCCGGACAGACCTCCCGGACAGACCTCCCGGACAGACCTCCTGGACAGATCTCCACTTTAGCAGGGTTAACAGTGTTCTTTCCACCTGATCCTGGAAGCACTGTGGTTTAGTAATATTTTAGCTTTTACCCACCTGATCAAGCACATCAGCCAGTTATCAAAGCTCAGATGTGTGGAAGCAGGAAACCTTCAAATGTACAGTGTTGTAGACCTGTAAGGTTGGGAGCATTAGAGTTTGGTTTTTCTCACTCATAACTCCATATTCTTTGCTTCTTTTCAGTCTCCCAAAGGCACATGCAGTCATTAATCTAACAAATAATCATTTACCAGCAGTGAATATACTGATGGTTTATCACCTCTAAAACATTGTTGTAAAACACTGTCCATTGTTGCCCAAATATATTTACTCAATGTCTTTATAACATAAGAAAGTATCTAAAGTCATTCTACAGACAAAGAAGGTGAACACAGATTGTACTTTTGACATCACTGCTTCCTGCAGTGGAACACCTGCTATTCATTCTACTGCTTTGTCTGACTAGTGGTCTGCTGTGACAGCAGTAACCTTGGATCCGGCAGCTACGACAGCCTAGGCTGGGTGGTGTAAATCGGGCTCGATTAGATGGAGGTCGAAGGGCACAAGGGCAGAGGGAACATGTGCTGACTCGGAGGGTAATATCCTCTTGGTAATGGGGGATTATATTTCACAGGTATACACAGCCACACAGGAGAACACAACTACACGGGAGAACACAGCTACACAGGAGAACACAGCCACACAGGTACACATAGCCACACAGAAGAACACAGCCACACAGGAGAACACAGCCACACAGATGAACACAGCCACAGAGGAGAACACAGACACACAGGTACACACAGCCACACAGATGAACACAGCCACACAGATGAACACAGCCACACATGTACACACAGCCACACAGGTGAGCACAGGTGAACACAGCCTAATAGCTACACACAGATGAACACTGGTGAGCACAGCCACACAGGTGAGCACAGCCGCACAGGTGAACACAGACGCACAGCTGAACAGAATCAATGAAATACTGGTAGACATGAACATACTCACCAAAGTACTGTAATACTCACACCTACATTAACATTCATGATAACAGCTTCATAGCATACATCTGAGTACTCACACCAGTATCTGGAGAAATGCCAGATATCAGGAGAGTGAACTCGAAATTCAAAATGGAGTATATTTATAAAGCCAGTAAAATGACATGTTGTTCTTCAACACATGGTCCCAGAAGCCAATGTTAAAGGAGAGCTGTTCCTGAAAATGAAAATGTGGACAGCTATGATAGATCTCTGCTAGCGTCCAAGGATACCCAAATTAGTATTCCTCTATTGTGCAGAAGCACCTGAATTTCAAATGATACGATGGACTGTAAGGACACTGAAGTCTTAACAGTTTTCACACTGAAAAAGTATTGTGATGTCATGTGATGACAAAGCAACAAGAACTAAATCATTGGAATGTTGTTTAAAAGATTCTTCTCAAATCCAACTCTTGCCAAATCATGGAACAGGCCATGGAAATCTGAAAAAAAACAACTTTTTTTGTAGAATCTTCCAAATCTCTATAAATTTAAAGCAGAAACATTTGTTTGTTTTTCCAACCACAAAGGACTTTTGCTTTTTTTAAGACAGGATTCACCATTGGACTCTGTGACTGCACCATGAATGACCTCAAAGCCACTCCTGGGTTTGTTCCTCAATGTGAACATCTACCATCAGTATCCACACGTTTCTCACTGCAAACATCTACCGTCAGTATCTGCATACGTTTCTTGCCTTATTTTACAAGCTTACAGTGACTGAAATATTTGCCTTTTAGCTGATACTCTTTGATATGCAGATGTTATGATGGTGAGTGATGCGTCTTCTGTACAGTACAAAGCTGAGCAGTATAAGATTTTGTAATAAATACACTGCTGAAGTAAAATGGTGGCGGTCATGGTGTTCTTCATAAGGCTTTTGTAGGCACAAATCAGAACTGCTGTGTTAATCACGGCACAACACAGAGGACTGAACCTTTAAAGCACCTTTAGTAAAAGTCCAGACACGTAACACAGCAAAGCTTCAACACAGGCTAGAGGCAGCCAGCTAACGTGGTTAATTATGTTAAATTATATACTACTAGACAGGCATGACACCATTTGAGGCTCCCATTTCTAAATATCTTGCATGGTAAAGTTGTATATGTGTGCTGTTTATCCAAGTGAAGGCCTGTACTGGCCACAGTCTCTGCTCCAGTTCAGATCAAAACAGGGAGGCAGGTTTGAAATGGCATAATCCTCTTACTCACTTAGTGATGGTGCGCAGTACACAGTATATGAGCAAAAGTAAATTAGACGACATATTTACTTTTGCTACCTAGAGCTGAAGCAGCATCAAAAATATCATTCCTTCAGTGTGTTTTCAGTTAGGGCACTGTGTTAGTTCCTACGGGACAACATGCCTGTATGCAGAGAAAACATGCTCCACTATGCATCAAGAAAGTTCAAACCATTTCAACTTTTTGCTGCAAGGATTTCTGATGCAGTGTGGGAAAAGACAACAACAGCAGGTGGGTGTTCTTGTGAGAGAGTGTTCTTGTGGAGGATGTTTTTCAGGTGTGTACCTGAGGAGAGTGTTCTGGTTGAGGATGTTCTTCAGGTGTGTACCTGAGGACAGTGTTTAGGTGTGTGCATGAGGAGAGTGTTCTTGTGGAAGATGTTCACCTTGCCGTAGGAGAGCTGGCTGGTCATGAAAACATCTTCTTGAAACATCTTATATCTTCTTGCGCGCCCATGCACGTCAGCTCCAGAGGCAGTGAGTATGTTTTATGCAGTAAAGCATAGTTGAGACAAAGTATTTTTAGGAGGCGCAGTGTGACTTGCAATAAAATGGGAGTGGAAAGCGTTTAGTTCATCTGGAAGCGCAGCGCTATTGTTTCCCGTGCCACAAACTTTTACTGCATTTAACCCCATGCTTCTCACGGTGTTGATGAACACACTTCCAGTTTGGTTCTGTAGTCCATGTCTGTAGCTGCATTGATGGTTCTACAGAGGGTGTAGTTGGCTTTTCTGCACTCCTCTGTATTTCCTGATTTAAAAGTCGTCATACATGTATTCAGAGCTGCGCGAACCTCACAGTTCAGCCATGGTTTCTGACTGGGGTAAAAACGTATGATTTTAGTGGGAACATCGTCCTCTATGCATTTTCTAATGAATCCAATGACTGATTCTGTGTACTCGTCGATATTGTTGTTTGATGCTTCCCGGAACATTTTCCAGTCCACGGCATCAAAGCAGTCCTGGAGCATAGAGTCTGATTGGTCCGACCAGCAATGCACCTCCCTGATCATAGGTGGTTCACTTTTCAGTATTTGCCCAGAGGTAGGCAAATGCAAGATGGAGGAGTGATCTGATTTTCCATAAGTATTGCAGAAGGGGGTGTAACAGTGGTCCAGCATGTGTGTTTTCCAAGACGGTTTCCTCGGTCATGTGGCCCAGGTGAATGGAACCTCGTCTCTGTTCGCAAACAATGGTATTGTGTTGAAAATGTGGGACATGAAGGTGTTGCCTTTTTAAAAGTTCTGCATGGCGCTCTGAGTTGGTGTCCTGATGATGGGTGTGTTGTTATTGGGAGAACTGCACGGTGGATTTCACTAGTATACTGCATTTCAGAGGAACCTCACATACAGTCCTCCATGTGCTAGTCTAAGCTTCTGAGGGAGTTCAATTTGCTGGATATGTGGAGAATAAGAATCCAGCGGCCAGTACACCTAGGTTAAAGTTTCTGATAAAAGAATTAGTGTGGCCCGACTAGACAGGATCTACTGTTTACACATCTTAACAGTAGAGTGACTGAAGTTTCCATTTCTCCTCTGGGGTATTCTGACCACCATTTTGTTTTTGTCACTATGAGTCTATCATGTCCCTCTAGTGCACCTTCATATTGGCATTTTAATGTAAAAATGTTGGAAGATTTAGTTTTATGTTCTAGTGCTTTTGGAAAGAGTGGAAGGGAGAAAAGGGCACCTTTAAGAATCTGAGACAGTGGTGGGTGGTTGGCAAGGCACAGATAATAGTACACTGTCTACTCCAACTTGAGAATAAGGCAGACCATTCAGGCTCTTGAGAGTGAGATTCACTCTATGGAGCTCGAACTGTCTGAGGGATCATGACCCCACTAAGCTTGAGAGCTTATGGAAGAAGAAAGAAAGAATTAGGTGTCTACCTGAATGAGAGGGTGAAGAGAGCCTTTGTGAGGTTGCATTTCACCACGTGCAGATATGGATGTTCTGAGCACCTTCTTCTTCAATCTGGAATGTTCAGTGGCACAAAGCAAGCAGATGGCGTGGCTGTTGGGAGAACATGGTTGCTGCCCCAGTTTTCCTACAGGTGGAAGTTGTTGGTGGCTAATAATTTGGTCACCTCTATCCTGTAGCATAGATTCATGGTTTTACAGCCAAATGCAGGATTGGTTCAGGGGGGTTCAGAAGATGCTGGTTGGGCCAACACTGGGTTCGATCAGTTGTCCTACATCTGCCGATAAAAGAGGGAGGGCAAGATCTGGTGAATATCAAAGTCCAGGATTATGACCTTTCATCTTCAAGGTGCCCAAAGGCTGCTGTTCCTGGAAGGGATTGAAGGAATCTGCTGTTGCACTTTTACAACAGGCTGGAGGAAAGGGCCTTGATAAGTACCTGTTCTTTATGGTTACACCTGAGGCTGGGCTGGTGGATCTCATACCTTTCTCATAGCTCAGTGCTTTCTCACCAAATGAGAAGAAAGCACTGTATTCAATCTGTATGAAGGTGTCCTAGGTACGGCTGCTGGTTGGTGGTCTGAGAGTTCCTTGGCGCTGACTCCTCTCCCAAAGGCTGCTGGCAGGTTCTGTTCATGCGTGCAAATTGATAAGCAGACAGCTGACCTCCAGTGGAGGACAGTCCATGGAGTAACAGCCATGAACAGGCATCAGGTGCACCTCGATTCAGATGTTTGCTGCCTTTTTTGTTCTGAGACAGAGCCCCTTGCTCACTTGTTTGTGCACTGCACTCATCTTATGAACCTGTTTATCGTATATCGTTGGGGAAGCCTTTCTCCTTTCAGCTTTCACTTTTGAGCCTGAATACACAGTGAGGAGGAAGTCTGTTTCAGTATTGCTTCATTTTCTGTCTGGCGCCGCAAAATTGGAAGACGAGGAAGAATCATGCTGAGTCAGGGTCCAGTGGATGTGGTTGCCATGGTTAAGACTTGGTGGCCGCACGGCTTTGGATGGAGCGTGCATATTATGGTCTGGTGGGGAAAATACCATTCACAAAGCATTTGGGGGGTTAATGATGATTTGTGTTCAACTGATGAAGAAGGTCATATATGCCTGACTTTCTGATGTATAGCCTGATCCTCTGTTTCTTGATTGTCTGATTTTTTTTCTTTGCATTGATGTGATATTTTGTTGTAGGCATTAAAATATGTTTTGTGACTTTTCTGTTTGTCTCATCTAAATATATCTCTTTTCCCCCCCTCTCTCTCTCTCTCTTACACACACACACACACACACATTCTTTCTCTTCTCACTCATGTCCCCTGTTCATTTTCTGAGTGCTCTCTCAATTCTGTCAGGTGAAAAGGTGTGTGTGTGTATATTTACATTTACATTTCATTTTCATAATGTTGTCACCCATAAACACCTGAAACAATTCCTTTGAGAATTCCTCACATGAAAATAATATGTTTTTTGAATAATTGACTTATAACATAAACAAAGCTAACTTCAGTAGCAAACTGAAACAATGCTAACTTAAGTAGCTAATATAAACAATGTCTGCTAACATCAATGGTTAATGCTTTTGCTTTAACGGTTTATTACATGTTTTTGGTAGACAGAATAGTTAAATAGATAGCCTTAAAATGCATGTGCTATATGTAGGCTTGTGCATGGCTGAATTGTTTTTAAAATACTAGTGTAGATCTCCTCTACAGCTAGCTAAGTATAGCAAACAGGCAACCTGAGAGAAATAGTTAGCCGCTGAAGCATTTGGAAGGTTTGGTCATTATGGAAAACGTAGTACTTGTAGTGAATTTGTGCAATGCTAATGTTTGCTTTGTAGTTCTGCTCAACAATCCAGGTTAAGACATAAAGCATTATGGGATTTGTTTTGATGTTTTATATCCATTATTATAGTGAAATATGAAGACCCAATTAAATTGGGTCTGTTCATTCTGTTCTATATGAAACCAAAAAAATCTAAATTGGGGAACAGGGCAAAGTGAGTTTCTATACTGCTAGTGTGCCTCTATTTTCCTAGGCTGTCAGTACAGAGCAAATTTAAAAATGATTTAAGTATGGCCATCTGGGCATGGCTAGCACCAGCAACATTTTTGAGTAATGGTTCACATTTATGCTGAATATCTGTTTACTGCTGAGTGCTGCGCTACGCAAACTCATATACAGACCAAAATGATAACACTATATGGACAAATGTATTTGGACACACCTTTGAATCATGGAATACAGATGTTTGGTTCAGTCACATTGCCACAGGTATATATAAAATCAAGCACCTCATCATGCAGTCTGCCTTTACAAACAATAACAATAAATGGGTGATTCTGAAGAATCTATGTGTGGTACTGTAACATGATGCCACCATGGCAAGAAGTCAGTTTGTGAAATTTCTTCCTCCCTACATATTTCATGATCAACCGTGAGTGCTATTGTAAAGAGGAAGCAATTAGGAACCACAGTAACCCAGCTATGTAGTGGCAGACCACATAAAGTTACAGAGCAGTCTGCTGGACTGTGGAGTCTTGTTTTGCTGGAGTCCACTGGACGAGTCTTGGTTTGGCAAATGGCACAAGAATGTTACCTGCCTGGGTGCAACTGCCATGTTTGATGGAGGAGGGAAAAGACTATAGGGTTGTTTTTCAAGATCTGACCTAGGCCTCTTAGTTCCAGTGAATGGAAAACTAAATGCTTCAACATACCAAGACATTTTGGACAATTGTATGCTTCCAACTTTGTGGGAACAGTTTGGAGTCCTTTTCTGTTCCAGCATGTCTGAACCCCAGTGCACAAAACAAGGTCCAAAACAGCATGGTTGGAAAAGTTTGGTGTAGAATATCTTGCCTGGCCCACACAGAGCCCTGATTTCAATGCCACTGAACACCTTTGGGATGAAGTAGAACAGAGATTGAGAGCCAAGTCCTTTTATCCAACATCGCTGTCTGTCCTCACAAATGCTATTCTGGATAAATGGGCAAAAATACCCCACAGATGCACTCTAAAATCTTGTAGAATGTCTTCCCAGAAGAGTAGGAGCAATAGTGTTTATGGATGAAGAATGAGATGCTGTAAAAGCTCCTGCAGGTGTAATGTGTAGGTGTCCCAATCCTTTTGTTTATATATTGTGGGTTTGAAATAATCTGACATGTCCTTGTTCATACCTTTTCAGCACATTTACTATGTGTCTTTTAAGCATTTTATATCATTTTTGCAGTGTGAAAATACCTCTTTCCAAAAAAGGCAAAGCAAGGAACTTTTTGATTTTAACACTGCGAAGTTCAAAATATCTTCAGCTGTCCTCTTTAGTTATAATCACAGGTGGCTAAAATTAACCCACATTTCAGGAAGGCCATGATATAAACTTGCCTTAAGCACTAGAGAGAAAATCCAGCCTGTGGTTTGTGGCTCTGCTCTTTGGTGAAGTGCGAGGAGGTAAGCAGCCTTCGTTTGAGGTGTATAACATATGCTCTGTGCCACTAGGGCAGTGTGCTTTCAACAAACACTCATCAATAAGAGTCTCTTATTCATATGAGTAAATATTTACATCAACAGGAAGGTCATGAGGGATGTTTTGAAGACCTGTTTGTTCTGTTGTGCAATTCTGTGCTCAATGGCTGGAGTTAGAGCTATCTGTTATTGAGTAATCCAGACATTTGAGAGAGAGAGAGAGAGAGAGAGAGAGAGAAAATATCCTATCCTTTAAACAGCTTGGTTGTGGGGTGATGGTGACCATGTACTGAAAGTGGAATTTCCAACCAAATTTCCCAATAAAGCAGGTGAAAGGCCTTTAACCCAGAGCACAGCAGCTGACCCAGCTACTGGGTTCAGGCCACAGAAGGACTATTACCAGTATGTCTGTGTGCAAAGAGGCTCAGAACCAAAAAGCTTGTCTGAAGTTGCCAACGCGTGTTGCCACCTAATCAGTTTTTTTGTTAGTTTGTTTAACCATGAGTTTTCTTATTGAAATGTGAGGGGTGCTGATCCAGTGAGGAGTAAGTAGTGCTCACACAGACAGTAATATACGGGCCTTCTTGGAGCTGTACATGGAAAATGACCTCTGCTGAGTTCAAATCATTGCTGTGTCCTCATTCACTGTCAGCGGTGCCAGCAGTACCAACACAGCCTGCAGTAATCGAGTAACTGGACTTGTGGCCTATAGGGACCAAAGAGCACAAGGACGAAGTGCTCCCACGCAGAAAGGGAGTTGCCTCACCGAAAAAAACATTGCCACCCCTAAAAGTATCATGTGAATGTATAAGCATATAAATTAACATTTATCATAATTTTGCTGTTAAATTTTTAGATATGATGAATTCTCAAAACTGAATCGACTAAAGATGCTTGTGCATAACGTGCATTCAGATTGGATTACTGTTCGGTCAACTGACTGACTCAGCAAAAATTATACAAAGTCACTGTTATTCTTTTAATCTTGTGGCCTACTCCAACGCTCAACCTGACTGTGCAAACAAGCTTGTTTGATT
>JAOYMR010000016.1:9749345-9760800 GCA_025802075.1 Tenebrosternarchus preto | reverse complement strand
CAAAGTCACTGTTATTCTTTTAATCTTGTGGCCTACTCCAACGCTCAACCTGACTGTGCAAACAAGCTTGTTTGATTAGTCTCGCTCTATAGCACGTCCTCCAGGCTGTCGTTCCAGAAGTTAGGCTTGGATTCAGGAATATAATAAATTTTTCTTTTCCACATAAAAAGATATTTCCAGTATAGTTTAGTGTACTGTGACTACACATCCATTCATTAACGATTTTTATACCAGTATGAATAAAATTCATTAACATAACATGTAACATCAATGTGAAGCCTGTTCAATGATGTTACATGCCTGTTCGTTTTGTAGGTTAAAATCATATACTGCAAACACATCTTTGCCCACAATTAGGTTGTGTGTCTGCTTGGTGTGAGCCTGCACTACCCACATGTAATATCTTGGATGTGTCACATGATCAAGTCTGAGCACGTCCCCCTGCTATGAACACCGGATCATTCAGGGTCCCGGTCAGGAACTTCTGCAGACCACAGTAGAAATGCTCAAAAACAAAGAAAAAAATAAACATTCTACTGCGGTTCAGTTTAGAATCTTTATCACAAAAAACAAAGCACTACTCTTAGTCTGGTGTTTATTTTTGTTGTTCCTGTTTCATGATTTAAAGCAAGTTTTGGGATTTCTTTTGGTTACATAAGCCTCTTTTCCACTGTATGGCCAAGCAGTTCTGAACACACACAGTAACTGTTCCTGTCGTGTGATTACACACAGGGTACAGAACACTTACAAATCAGCAAACCATGCTCGGCACCACAGCACCAATCAGGTGAAATGTATTAAGGATTTGTTGATTGGTTCTAGTCATGTGAGAATATTAGGACACCCAATGAAAATCTTTACTTTTTTAACATTTGAACCATATTGAGGGCTGGAGGTGATGTAACTAAACAAATACAACTGAATAAATGTTTTTGTAAGTAGTTAGTGAAACAATGATTAGAAATAAAAGTTTCTTGTAAGAAAGTTAGGACACCCCCAAATTTATTACTTAAAATGCCCAAAATTAGAATCGGTGTGTTAACTACATTGCCTCATTGACTTGTGCGAGTAAGATAACCCTAGCTTGTACAATTTACTGGTTATATTTCTCATTTTACAGCCATCAGCTATCTAGCTAGTTACCAGTGCCACTTTTTAATAACACAATGCTAACTTCATTAGCTAACAAACAATGCTAACTTCATTAGCTAACAAAACGATGCCTTTGTTAACATCAGTAGCTAATGCTTTTGCTTTAATACTTTACTGGCTGACTTGCTTTTAAATACTGGCGTAGATCTACTCTACAGCTAGTACACTAGTGTAGATTTACTCTATAGCTCCATTAAGCAAATGGAACCCAAGAGAAATAGTTAGCCGCTGAAGTGTTTGGAAGGTTTGGCCATTATGGAAAAGGTAATACTTTGTTCCCCATTAAATTGGGTCAGTTAATTATGTTCTATATGAAACCAAGCTGCTCCCCCTGCCCCAAAAATTTAAACAAATAAAAATGTACATTGGGCAACATGGCAAAGTGAGTTTCTATACTGCTAGTCAGGTTCTCAGTTGTGGCTAGCATGCCTCTATACTGCTAGGTTGTCAGTACAGAGCATTGAAAATGATTTATGTCTGGATAATATTGACTACCCAACTGCAGATGCTCAACGAAATGATGAGGTTCTCAGTGGCAGTACTTAATGAAATAAATGGTGTGAATCGCCAGGCTGTGTGGTTTTGGAACCTTAGCGTTACTACTTAAAATGGCCAAAATAAGATTCAGGTGCATCACATCAGCTGCAAATGATTAGATCATCACTAGAGAGGAATTTGGAGAAGATAGACTTATTTAAACCTCAGACTATAGTTTCATTTGCTATTGATTGAATTGAGTAGTTTCACCATGATACAATCCAAAGAGGTCTCTGAGGCCTTCAGAAAGAAGATTGTAGATGCATACTGTTCTGAAGGGATTTAAAAATATTAGAAATCAGCCATCGCATCATCCAGAAAATAATTTACAAGTGGAGAACATTCAAAACAATTACTAATGTGGAGGTCAGGCTGTCCTCCCAAGAGCAGAAGACCTACAGGTAGCTCTTGCCACAGCTGATGTCCAATTGCATGTATCTATCAACAGAAAGAGACTGCACAAGTTTGATTTTCATGGAGGTATGCAAGGAGGAAACCCTTGCTGTCCACAAAAAGAACATCGGGGCAAGACTAAAGAACACCTTGACATAGAGCAGCACGTCTAGAACAATGTGCTTTGCACAGATAAATCCAAAGTTGGGCACAGTAACAGAAATCAAACAAAACATCTGTCAACAATGACCATCTATCTAAAAACTGACAAACTATCATGTTGCATTATTTGACCCAAAACATTCCAGTAAATGCACCAAGGAATGGCTCAAAAGAAAGTAGTGGAGCATTCTGGAATGGTCAATTCAAAGTCCTGATCTTTGTCCTATTGGTCAGAAACTGGTAGATGGTTATAGGAAACATCTAAACCTCTAATTGACCTCCTAAAGAACAAGATATGTAATGGGGTGTCCCAATTTTTCACATGACTGTACATGCAACAACTGGAGTTGTTCAACGACATATAATGATGGCAAGACCCCACCTCTGCCTCAAGTACTTCCTGGCCATGTTTACAAGTACAACACTCAACTGTAATTGGTCTCAAAAGTCAGCAACAGCATCGAATGGCCTGACCTGACCTTGGCAACAGTTTTTGTCTTGCAGTGGAAAAGAGGCTATAGGGTTGAGCTCCATCAGCCTCCTTTGCAGTTGTACAACAAAGCGTGATGCATTGTATTAGCTGTCTAATCAGGGATGCTGGGCTGATCAGACCCAAGACCAAGACCAGAACTTCCTAAGCTTTGACCACCCCTGCCACCAGGCCCTACCATCATGCACTGCCTACACACCATTCTGGAAGCTGACGAGTTGGAGGCGTCCCTGCAGAGGTCTGACGGGTCGGAACCAGGCTGGGAAGAACCAGCCAAACTGACGGCACAGGGTTGAGTTGCTGTGCCTTTTCAGTTAATTTAGACTCGTGCTCAGTTTGTGCACTTCAGCCAGTGGGCTAAAATTTGACTCGAATGAGACTAATGGATAAAGTTTTCAAACTGTCTTTATTTCCCATGATAAACCATGATATAAATTTGTCTTCTAAACTGATGCCAACTCCGCCTTGTTCTTTCAGTGGTCAGAGCATCCCAGCACATGCCCAGCATAGAGGGTTGTGGGTCTTCCTTGGCTGCCTCACAAGAACGAGATAGCCCAGGACAATCACAGAGGCATGCCAGCCATCTTGGTAGTCCAGGTTCTGCTATAGTGGCCCTGAAGGTCCAGATGCAATCAAGTAACCAGGACAAGGAAGTAACTTCCATACTGAGGAGATCTAGACACTCTCTGGGAACAGTGTCCTCAGCAAAGGCACAAGGAGCAGAGAGGAACCATTCAGTGAGTCGAGTGCATCAACCCGTGAAGAAGGTGCGTCATAAACTAAAGATAAAAACAGCTTCTTCTGTGTGTAGAAAACTTCAGACATGTTTGTGGTGAAAAGAAAATGGGTGTTATCCTCTCTTCCTTTCCTGCACCCAGGGAGCTGTGGTTTCCTGTTGAGAGAACACTGTGCAATTGGCTGTTGCTTCTCACCTTCGTGTGTCTGGACGTAGCTGTGTGTTGATTGTAAATTGTCCCTAGGCTCTAGGAAAGGCACTACATAAGTGTAAATTCATTCATTCATTTATACTGATTAAAACGGTGAGATGCCACGTGTTTCAAGTATCAGGGAAAATATTGGGCATGAGGAATAGCTGAGGGGTGTCGTGGTCTCTTTTTGTTTTTGTCATGGTCTCTGTGTTCTCCATAAACCACATACATAAACCTCTACATACTGTATTTTATTTATAGTGTCAAAATATAATTATTCGGGGGGGGGGGGGGGGACGTCTCTAAGGAGGGGTAGTAAGAAAATAGTCTAACCGAATCAGACAGGTCGTCATGAGTTCTGAGGTGTCTGTACCAACTACCCAACCCGAGAATGCAGACACGTGCGATAGTCGTGTAACCGCATCTCGGACATGATCAACATGAAGGAATTATTGTCCACAGAAACTCCAAACGAGGCGCTGTATTCGTCACATTATTTCAGCATTGATTTGTGGATTTGCTGTCTCGCTTGGGTTTGGTAAAGTGGGACAGAACCATCAGGGCTACACAAACAACAAACGGATGCGTTTGTGCGGTGGCTATTTAGTTATATATAGCCAACATTTGTGATCATACTGAGTACAGGAAAAAAACTCGGTATGTGCCCAAACCGTTTGTATTAAGCCATACTCCAGAATGCACGTGCATGGCTGTGAAGGCTTTTTTTTTTGCAGGGGAGCTGTCTTGTGCCGCAGTGGCTCATCAATCTTATGTTTGACATCGAGGACGCGACCAAGCACGAGCTTACCGTGGAGTAAAGAAGCCCAAAATGATGGAAAAATGTATTTCACGGGGCACTCTGGACAAAATGCTTTCTGTCTCTCTAGTTCTAGATTCCTCAGCTCTTCCAGTGGTGACATAAGCGGTTGCTGGCCAATTCCAGTTTCGTGCACTCCCCCACGTTCAGTGAGGAAGAATCTTTAATCTTGTTTTTCAGCCACCATCCCTGATGGAACTGTTTTTCTTTGATATTGCACAACCCCTTCCTGTGATATGGGGGCGTGTAACGTTATTTGCTCACGATATGTAAAAGGCATGTTTTCTTAATGAAATTTAAGAGTTATAGGACCAGACTGAAGTAGCGCTACCTGATGTCCGCCTGTTATTTAAACGAGATAGGTGAGGTTAATACTACACCAGAACGTCGGCAACGACACCATCTGACAAACATGTTATGATTGAAATAAACTTCTACCGAATCTGTCCACTTATGCAATAGCATGTTTTCGTGACCCATCTCGAGGCTGAAAAAAACAGTCCAGGAATTGATGGATGTGTCATTTAAGTTCTAACCTGATGACGAATAAAGGCTTATAACGAAAAACTGAGTGGAGGTGGAAATTCAGCGTGCACAACATCAAGAATTATTTTAAAGATGTATTTTATCGCCCCTGCCAAGGTATTTTTAAAGTCATCATTTATGTCTACAGTGAAAGTTAGCAGTGTTAATGTTTATATTCATTAATTTAAGGTCGAAATTATTGTGCTCGAGAGTTATGAGGTCCAATTACTTCTGCTATGGGAATAGTAAGCTAATAGTTACATCCGTTATATAAAATTAATGCGTTAAAGTTTCAAAGGTTAACAAAAGTACAAAGGGTTTATTACCACACAAAGAGGAGACTCTCGGTGAACGCGCCCTTCAAAAGTAAATATTGACGACGAGTTCAAATACACCGTCAGTACGAATCTACGCAAATCAGTATGTGGACATTGAGGCGCAAAACTGCTGTTTTTGTAAAGAATATTTAATGGAGGTGACGACGGTGTCAAATATTAACCCCTCTTAAGGTCATGGTACTGTATAAAAGCTCCACGTTCCAACAAACAGTCAAAACTGTACAAAAGGTTGCGTATACGGATCATAAGAATATCTCACGTACCACACATCACTGTTAGGTTATCTGCTATGCGGGGATTACCGTTATTTTTCGCGTTGGCTATCGCTGTTTTAACTAGTATCATCGCGCCGGGTGAGCTTTCGCCGGTCTTGGCTCCGGAGCCGATTCGCTGCGCGCCGTGTACTCAGGACAAACTGAAGGGATGTGCGCCCGTGCCGTCCAATTGCCGCGAGGTGTTAAAGGAGCCAGGTTGCGGGTGCTGCCTCGCCTGCGCTCTGGCGAAGGGAGATTCGTGCGGAGTCTACACGGCTCACTGCGGCACCGGGTTGCGCTGCACCCCTAGACCCGATGACCCGCACCCTCTTCACTCGCTTACTCGCGGTCACGGCATTTGTACCGAAGACGAGGCCGAAGGTGCGTCTATCGACCAAGAATCAAAAGAACAAACCCAGAACTCCCAGTTTGCTATTCATCGTAACGATGAAAAGTTACAGCACGTAATGTTACAAAATAATCTCCTTACAGAGGATGGAGACATAACAGCCGACCAGGACTCCTTACATTATTTACTTGGACTCAATAAACCTCTTGACCCGGAGGCGCACGAGAGTATTAAGGCCAAGGTTAACGCGATCAAAAAGAAACTGGTGGAACTGGTAGGAACTCGATTTTGTATTGACGTAACCTAACAATCTAGAACTAAACATGCATCTAATCTGGCATGCTGGATAACACGCTACCTTCATTGTAACTTGAGTTGCCTGCCGCTAGGGGGTGGTAATGTAATACATATTCAGATCTGTTTTAACTGTTACTGTCAATGCGGTACCAACCATGCTGGGGTTTCTATTTCACGGCTAACGTGCATTACTGTTCCTTAATTTAGGGACCATGTCACACTGAACTCCACTTCGCTCTGGACGCTATTTCTACCTCGCAGCATGCTTTGGGCGAGAAGTTCACAACCTTCTACCTTCCTAACTGTGATAAGCATGGTTTCTACAAGCCCAAACAGGTGAGCAGGTTAACATTAAGACCAAGTAAAAGGTTAGGGTTATTGTCCTTGGAGGGAGGGATAGCCCTGATCTTCAAAAGTATGTAATAGTTTGAGTGTATAGGAAAATGTATTAGTCCTACATGGATGTCTTGTCCTTGTTGAGCATGTTCACTGTAAAACAAACCCTCTCTGTCTCACTCTCTCAATCCCACGTACAGTGTGAGACATCTCTTGTGGGCCAGTCTGTGCGTTGTTGGTGTGTGTCCTCCTGGAATGGAAAGAGAATCGCAGGAGCCGGTGATCTGACTGTAGATGCTCTCTGTCATCAGGAGGTCACTCACTGAAGAGTGTGTATGCGCACACACACACACACACACACACACACACACACACACACTTGCCTCACTCTTTTTCAAACAAGTTATACTTAATATATACTTTGTTTTAGTGGTCTAATGCTACTTATTTATTAACATTTTTTTCTGTTTTAAAATCTTCTTAATTTCTAGAGTATTTATACAATATTTAGTATTTATAGAACATTTTGTTTGCAAATAGAAAATACTGAATTAATGTTATTATTAATATATTTTTTACTACATTGCTAAAAACTGCAGAGGTGACACAATGTAATGAAAAAGAACATTGCAAAAATATGGATAATACAAAATATACAGTATTATTTTGGACTACATAAATATACAAAACAACACATTCCATTTTGAGATAGAGCAGTTTGTGTCCGGATGTTCTGTGTTGGTTATGGTCAAATTTCAGAAGTTTATATCAAAGCTTTTTCTTTGCTTTTTTTTGATCCACTGTGTCAGTCTGTCCTCCATGTGTATATGGTTCTCAGACGTTCTGCCTCGACCTGCACCCACGTGTTTGTGAATCTCTTCAGCCTGCTCTCAGGCCCTAAATGGAATAGCTCTGGATTTTTTCCGCTTACTTGGGACAACTGCCAATTGATTCCAGATGTTTTTAAACAGATTGCAGTTCTGGCCCATGTTTGCAACTCATATGAAGCTTCTACCTCCACAGTTCTGCAAAGTGCAGGTTTCTCAAACTCAGCCTGGGTTTCACACGGTCACTCTTTGCAGCCTCTCTCAGATCATATCCTCTCTGGAGCCCTCTCTCCTGTGACGAATGAATGTCTGAAAGCAGATTGGAGAGCGATGCTTTCGAGAGGCATATGGAGTGGTTGATTTGGAGGGCAGGGGTTATGGGAACATTCGAGCTGCCTGTGGCTCAGTACCACTCTGATATTCATTTGAGTCATAAGGCTTTAAAAAGGAAGAGTTTGTGCACATGGCTCCAGTCTTGTTGCCTACCACGCCTTTATACAGGAAAAGACAGAAAGCAAAGAGTGACTAGTCCTTAGCTATCTGACCAAAAACACATCCATTTTCTTTAATGTCACTGTACAGAAAAAGTTCACAGATTCAGATGGTTTATTACACGTAGAAGGGGGGGGGGGGGGTTGTTACCCCAGAAATGGCAGAAACCCCACATGATGGTATGAGTAGTGAGTTTGTGTCTAAATCTGTGGGTAGCTTAGCCATTGCATGAAATATATGACTTCACTGATTTCACTGGCCCCTGAAGGTGTTCAGCAGCTAGCCTGTGTAGAACTAGCATGGTGAACTGGGTGTTTGTCGTGGTTCAGTGCCTGTGAGAACCCACACTTTAACATGCTGCTACAGGTGCATTTCCACATACCTGGTATATCTGTCTGTGTTTTGTTGGTTTTTGATGTATAAAAGTGTTTAAATTGTTTGAAATTGTTGCTGGTTTTGTAATTCAGTTGTATTAAAGGTATTCATTTAATAAAAGCTATAATGAATTGAAATTAAGTTCATAACTTTTTTTTCCTTTTAAAACTGAATATTGTCATGCAAACAACATATAAACATCACGTTGTTTAAATTAATTTTTATTTATTGAAAATTAACATATACACAAAAATGTTTCCCCTTTCAAAGGCACTGGGAAAGACTTTTATATACATTTGGCCATATAAAACACATTAATGTCTAAACACTTTTGTTTACAAATGGTGTCCTGTAAGATTCCCAGACAGAAGTCAATTATTTTGTATAGCTTATCACACTGAGTATGTAGTCCATAGAAGCCAATATAATATGGGAAAAATATTGTCATATTGATAACTGCACAGTACTGTATAGTTAGCACTAGGAGAACAGCCTGAGGATATGCTAATTGTGCTGTAAAAGTCCCTGTGACATGATGCAGTTAGCAGGAAAAACAATGTTTGGAGGTGTGTCTGTGCGTGCTCAGGTCCTCAGGACTTTGATCACAAAAGAGCGGAAAAAAAAAAACCCCGAATAGAAACACATGGAAACAGAAGACAAAAGGAGGTGACTGTTTCAAAAGTAAGAGCTTTCTAGACCAAAAAAGGGAGAGTGTTGCGGAGAGGAGGAAATTCTAACTTCTTGTTTAATGTTAAGAACAAGAAGGACATGTTGAACAGTCAACGAAATGGACAAGCAGCAACTCTTGATTGGACCTGAATCCTGCCCACACGCACGCTAGGGTTAGGGTTAACGCTAGGGTTAGGGTTAACGCTAGGGTTAGGGTTAACGCTAGGGTTAGGGTTAACGCTAGCACAGTTAGCTGCAGGTTCTGCTTATTCATTTTATGAATTTTACACATTCTGTTGGGTATTTTAAGTAAAGTATACTGAAATGTAGTTTTCCAGCTTTCTAAAGCAAACATTCCTACATTTAAATCTACAATCTGCGTTTCCAAAATAACTTCCAGAAACACTTAAAGTAGGCTGGCCTCTGAAAAAAAGCTGAACCTTTTAATGCTTAAAATGTGTTTTTATTATTATTATTATTATTATTATTATTATTATTTATTTTATTCTTTGCAAACATGGGCCAAACCCGATTCTGTTTTTGCTTGTGATGAGGCTTTGATACCTGAATTTGCCTAATTTCACATCATACTGAAAATGTTCCACTTTAACTGAGTCATAATGTGCCTCTGATCCTAACAACATTCCTGCGGGTTTTCTTTACGTGTCACCTGGGGACCATAATGAGCATTAGAGCTTATTGTTATTCATGCCAGAAGTGATTGCACCTTCAGATACTTTAAAACGAGTTACAGATATGTTCGCAGTGTCTTTCAAGACTTCTAGTTAAAAAAAATATCTATAGCAACAGGAAAAACTGCCAGATGTAAAGCAGTTGTATTTTTAGACTGTCTTTGCTATGTTCACTACTGCACAAACTCATTGTTCATACACAGCATCTGACTGATCCAGTACTGACTGATCCAGTACTGACTGATCCAGCAACTCATCTCATCTAATCCCAAAGCCCAGTCATATTTAACAAGGAATCTTTTTTAAAAGGCGTCTCTAGCTTAACTTGGCTCAACACAATTAAGATGATAAAATCTTGATAGGTGTGGAGATGTGAAACGACATGGTTGAGCTCATATGTTTAACAGCCACATACACACACAGACACAAAAAAAAAGACAACAAGAAGAAACAAAACAAATGTGCTTATGGGAAGTGCTCTGCAACGTTAGTGTCTCCAACCCTGCCTTCTGTGGACAGTCCTGCCTCAGTTCTGGCATTCATCCATAGCTTTACTGCATCCGGAGACACATATCCTTTCCAAGTCCCTCTGTCCCTCTCTTGCAACATCTTGGGGTCCAATGCTGGCGTCAAAACAAAAGGCTAATGTTTAGAACACAGAAATAAACTAGGAGCCAATTTAAGATCTGGAAGGCCCGAAACGTGAAGCCCCTTCCAGATCTTCTTGGAGGACCAACGCTCACATCCCAGATATAGGGGCTGGGTGGAAAGCAAACTGACTGCTGCTGTTTCTTCAGCGAACGCCTGAAGCGTAGGCACAGCCCCTCGATCTGCCTCTCCAGGGGTTCCTATTGGTTCTCTATGGCAAAACAGTGAGCACTGCCTCTCTCCTTCCCATGGAAGCCTGGAAGAGGTTGGCCGTACTTGTCCACGCACCAGCATACGCCTCGTTTCCGCCCCTTAGATGGCCGACACTTGGGTGGGGGGTGGATAGACGGAGAAAAATAGAGAAAGTAGAAAATGGAGAAAGAGAGAGGATGGAGAAAGGTTATTTTACACTTCATAGACAGGGGGAGCACCACCAAAAACATCTGCGTCATTTTTCTATCGAAGCCTAATGATGTGTATTTGAACCTCGTGCTCTCGAGCACCAGAAAACCGTTCAGATATGCTGATATCTGACATGTCGGTGGGCAAAAGGTATTTTCAGTGGTCTTTTTAAAAAAAAATTTTTTTTTTTTTTTTACGACGGACATCCTGTTTCGTGCTCATATAGGGCAGCTTAAAGGTAAACACAGGGAGGCTGAAATATTTGCTCAGGGCCCAGTGTGTGAACATGCCAGCACCAGCGTCTATTTACAGCCTCCCGCTGGCCAGTACAAATCATCCATTGCTGATTATAACCCCGGCTTCAAATTATGGGTGCAACAAATGACTTACAGAGCTCTGCTCTCCAGCCCAGAGGGCTGCTATTTGCTGCCAATTTAACTAAAGGTCAAAGTCCTGTCTAGGAAAAAAAAACAAAAAAACAAAAAAACAAGTTTTAGTTTTAATTTTTAAGCTTTACTTAAAAGCGGTAAATAACTGCAGCACTGAGGGCTCAGTGATTCATAAATGGTTGAGTTCTTCCTTTATCATGGGGTTTGATCACGGGGACATTCTGAAGTGGAAATGTGTTCCTGAACGTCCTGCCTGGTTTAATGCACCAAGTGAACTGAAAATCCAGGAGCAATAAACACACTAGCTTGACCAAGTGAACTGAAAATCCAGGAGCAATATCCACACTAAACCTTGACCAAGTGAACTGAAAATCCAGGAGCA
>JAOYMR010000016.1:9736457-9749245 GCA_025802075.1 Tenebrosternarchus preto | reverse complement strand
AGCAATATCCACACTAAACCTTGACCAAGTGAACTGAAAATCCAGGAGCAATATCCACACTAAACCTTGATCAAGTGCACTGAAAATCCAGGAGCAATATCCACACTAAACCTTGACCAGGTGAAGTGAGAATCCAGGACCAATATCCACACTAAACCTTGATTAGGTCAAATGAGAATCAAGGAATAATATCCACACTAAACCTTAACCAGGTGAAGTGAGAATCCAGAACCCCTCAAGGCCACAACCCCCACATTCATCACAAAAAGGATGATTTATGTTGCATGAATTGATTTGCAGTTGTGACATTTACTGTAATACTGAATCCCTAACATTATTATATCTAATTTAAATGTAATAAATGTTGAATTAAAAGAACGATTAAAAATTAAAGTTAAAAAACAGTGTGAAAAACAGTAAAATCCGACAGAGCCTCAAAATGTCATCAAATCAAAATAACCTATGGCTTAAACCAGCATAACAGCTTTGCCATTTCGCTAATCAAATCAGACATGTACTTTTATTTACACAAGCCTGCAACATAAACATTCGTGCTTAATAATTAGCCCTGGGCTAAGCGTCATGGCGACCACAAAAGCAAACACCTCATCAGAAAATGGCTGCCACACCCTCTCCTATGGGGATACTTATTTTCATAATCGCCGTGGCAATCAAAAAAAATATAAAGATAATGATGATCTCGACGGCCAAGCAGGTTTTTAGAAATGACTGCGGGTCAACGAGAAAACTCCTATTAAGCAGGAACTGCCATGCTGCATAAATATTGCTTTTGACGGTGGAAGGAAAGTACATCCATATGAAGTCATTTAGGACAACTCATTTATTATAAACCAATTGTGGGTCGACCACGTGAATCTGGAAGAGGCTCAAGTCTATTTCCACGCTGCCGGCATGAGGAGTCCGATAATTATGGGGAGAGATTCAGACCCTAGTGACCACCTTGACGTCGCTCCCTCAGGGTGGGTTGCACAAGATGGCCGCCACGTAAGCCACTGCTGGTTTGGCCCTGATAGCAAAAAGCTGTGCTCATTTGCCTCATTGAAATGTTTTCGAGAACCTACGTTCACGGCATTATCAGCCGCCACTCTCTTTTGTCTAAAGCCAAAGAAAGGGAGGTGAAAGTCATCTTCCTTCTTAACTGTTTCTTTCACGTGTTTTTTGTGCTAACATATTGTTGTACATGTTCCCTTTCCATTCGTTACCTGTCTTTTCTTGTAGAAGCCTTTCTTGTCACAGTTGGGAATGCGAAAGCCGTGGGGGTCCAGCATGTCTTCCGTCTTTAGCCTGTTCAGGATCCTCTCCATCTCCCTACGACACGGGCCCTGACAACCACGCAGAACACCGCACACAGCAACACAGCACACAGAAACACAGCATCAGGACCTGGGGAGGAACTGGCTACAATGAGAAGCAGATGAGAAAGAAAAAAAAAACCTTACCCACAGCACTTCATTCATTTTTTCATTTTTGGGTATTTCACAGCAGACATAAACCTGCTTAATCGAGACTTGCATCAAGACAGCAGCAATCAGGCTAAAGCGAGGCAGTGACTAGACAAGAAATTACATGATGGAGGGAACCATACAACAAACCAAACCTTGAAAGGGACTTCAGTGACAGGCTACGCAAAACGGTTACATCCATAGACCGTAATGTATTTGAACAGCAATGTCGGTTTTGTGACTCAGTCTGTCTGATCATCTTCTTCTGCTGGAAACGTAAGCACTTCCATAAGTTTGTGCTGGGAAGCCTGACCTTGTGGACTTTCCTGAATCTGCTAACCACGCCGCAGAGCGGACACCACGAATACTGGGGCTGAAAGTGAAGTAACAGCTTCACAACCTAAACAAGAACATCCCCACAGGAAGTAACCAGTAATCTGATGTCAAGGGAGGGGAAATGCAGTAATACGTTAGAAAAATCAAAAACATATGAATGGTAAAGAGGCCAACGAGCAGCTAAAATGAAAATATGCAGATATACTCCTTTTATAGTAGTGTAAAGCCACTTTTTATAGTGTTCTACTGACTACAAGCTCAGTTATTTCCGAAGGAAGGTGGTATTCATTTGGCACTGCTAAACTCAAACTGGAACAAGCCTCATCAGTGTCGAAAGTTCACAGCCTTTCCTGATCACTTAGCCAAACTTTAAACTACTCGAGGTGTAGTGGGTGAATGCCCTCTAAAATGTAGTTTACTAAGCTATCATGTAGTATATCATCTGGATGTAACCTAGTTTGCAACTAATAATTTACAAATAAAATAGTCAGACTGCACCTACACTCACTGAAATGTAAGAAGTGTGCACTATTAATCCTGAATATAACATAAATATAATAAAACTAGCACTTAATTTAAAAAACAAGAATGGTCAGAATGCAAAAAAAGACTCTTTAATGATTGTATCTTGGTGGAAAAAGTAAAACTCAGTTTAAAGCCTCCCTTATTCCACAATGCCACAAGACACTGAGGTTTAGTTCAGCTAGTAACGATGCTGTCTCTGAGCCACTCCCCTGCATGGATTCAAACCCATCTCTTCCGTGGCATGTAGTGGAGGAGGGAGGAGCTTGTTTACAACAGAAACAAAACCAGAAGAGGGCAGGAAACCTGGCCATCAATTCAGCTCAGGGCCCGCAGCCTCAGAGGCAGCAGTCCAGCGCTAGATACACATCAGAGTCCGCAAACAGTGCACACACACACACACACACACACACACACACACACACACACACATACAAAAGCAGCTGTGGGTAGCTAGACACAAAAACCAAACCAGCACTGCGTGGTTAAGCTCAAGCAGAGATGGCCGGGAATTAAAAGACACACACTTATGTACACACACTCACAAACACACACACACACTTACATACACACACTCACAAACACACACACTCTCGCATATACACAGACACATGCAGCGTACTCAGGAACGTCCATGACAAGGTAAGTATATGTTCCAAAATCATATGCATCGGATGGAGTAACAACTCAGTTTAGATGTTGCTAGAGATCTCCTTCACACACACAAATACACACACACACACAAACACAGACACACACACACAAATACACACTTTGCGTATTGCATGACATATATTATGAGTGAAATACATGCCAAATACCACAACACCCACGAAAACACACACACCCCCTAATCCATCAACAAGTCCTGACCACCATTGACTGGGTGTTGCCATCCTGTAGTGGAACAGAGACAAATACAGGGAAGGAACCTAGTCAACATGGCAGGATCCTCCCTGACAACGTCAACGTCAACGAGCTGCTGAATCCAGACACCATTGCAGACACTCACCAAAACAACACTCGGACGGTTTCAGAGCGCCACAGTGCCGTGGCAACGGCACAGCCTTCTCGACTTAGACTGGCACAAGTGAATCACAAGTACCACAACGGTAGGATCTCCTGACACGACTAAAAAGAGAAACTTCAAATGACAATGGAAGCAACTCCACTGAGATCAAGCTGCTGGAGGCAAATGGGTTGTGTACATGCCACTTGTTGGATCCAGGTGTTGAGAGGTGCCCTACAGAAAGGTTTCAGAGCTAATGCCTGCTTCTAAATCACACTAGGTGAAGTTCAAAAATCCTGTCTTTTAGCAAAATAACATGTAACTTTCTGTTCAAAAAAGTAGGTTTGTCCTGCCCTTGTTTCTGTCTTCTTGGTTTGCAGAAATCAGAACAGGCCATTCCCAGAATGCAACTGATTCGAAATTACTGTCATGGATACAGTTTCCTGTAGAATTAAAATCTTTGTTGGGACATGAGTATGTGAAATATAATAATTCACTCATCACATTGATGGACATTATGATACCACAAATTAACTAGCTAATGATGTAACTAAACATTTGCATGACTTTGTCTTTACCCAGTAATTGTAGCAATTTACTTTCCTTTCTACAGTAGAATACAGCTATCTGGACCCTATCTTTTCCACCTTTCACACACTATTTAGACACAAGTGAATTATATAAGCCTGTGTTTTGTAGGTGCTAATGTTCTGTGTGCCTGCATTTGTGTCCTGCAGACATACTAGGTGAAGCCCACACAAACCCCACAGTGTCTAACAAGACTGAAGTAGAACTGCCAAGTGCAAAACAAATATAAATACCTTCAAATACCTTTATTTGTTGAGCTTGTCTCCTGAGCTCTACACTGGAGTAATCTGGACGTTAATATTGTGCATTGAGCTGTCATATATTCTGAACATAATGACTCATTTAATCACTAAGGACCTCAGGGAGAAACAGTGATCAGAGCATAGCACTGGTCTCTTGTGTGAATGTCAATCTTCACATAAATTCCAGTATTAACACATCCAGTGCCACCCGTTGGAGCTAAAGTTCATCCTTTTTGGTTATGGTAGTGCAGCTTTATAACCCCCATTCTATTTTATTTGGAATATTCATGGTCAAAATCAGAATCAAACTTGGGGTTTGGAGGAAATGATGTTCAAACGCTTAATAGCTAGATCCCTACAGTGCGGATAGATTCGGTTTTACAAGACCTTTGTAAATAGCAAATGCAGATTAAGCCACGTATTTCAAAGGAGAACAGAGCTGAAGCTTATGATAACTGATTCATGTTCTTCAGAAATAAGTCACAAAACAGAAAACTCACTTTCACTTGAATCACCCTCACACCCGTCTATTTGAGCATGAAATTGGGTCCATAAAACTGTTTGGAAAAATGTTTTGTGTGCCCACACCATGTTTGAAGAAGTATTTAGAGATGTTTTGATTGAAGTTGAAGGAATTCCTGATTCTAAATCACTAGATGGATCATGTGGTGTGGAGGCCCTGATCTAGTAACTTTAAATCATCTGCTTTTGGGTTTTAAAGTTACAGAATGATCATTTTTGACAGACATTTATATGGAATTATTGATCTGCTTTATATCCATACTATAAATGGAGCTTTTGTACAGGAACAGTAATATATTAGTTAATAGTATTGTTGAATAACTACTGGTTAGTTGATTCTCAGTTACTTAACACTGTGGTTTGCTGGTTATATAACTTGGTTGTTCACCCATAGTGGTAATTTGTACTGGTGAATTTAAGAACAGTTATATTTTACACAGCAGGGATGTTTATTTGATGTGGTTCCCATGGGGGCGGCACTGGAATATCAGTAAAATTTACACGGTATGCAATTCTTCATAATAAACCCAGTTCATTTCAAAGCCGTACTTTTAATACATTTCATAATAAACCCAGTTTATTTCAAAGGCGTACTTTAATACACTTTGTGTAAACAATACCCGCTCTCCTTTCCTGACTATCTGCCTAAAAATTGAAAGCTAACCACCCACGGGTCATTGTACACCACATGGATTTAATAGTTCTAGGCTCTAAAATCTCACCTCAAAATGCCTAAAATAGTTGTGATAGACATGTAGTTCAAGGTCTAACTCTCCAGGATTTTAGTAGCTAAAATCAAACTAACAAAGTCACATTAGGATGTTACTGAAGGTGGTGAAATCTGCTACCAGATTCCATTTTGAGATTTTATCAGGAGAGATAAGAGAGGCACAATCAAATGCCAATTGTACATTTTTGTACATTTTTTTACATAATGCAAAGCAAAAATGCGTGGACAAGATGGCACTGTGACCAAAAACTGAAACCCTACACATAACTTTATCTATTAACTACAGAACCATATAACACCAGCAAGACATTCTGTATTGGAGAAAAACCAAAATAAAGGCTGAGTTTCTTAGCCGTTCTCAGACAGTTAGTACAGTGGTAAACATAATAATTCTTATGATGTCAAGAATAAGGTTTCAAGGAATAAGGTTTCAAACTAAATCCTGCAGTAGACCAGGACTCCAGATTCAGCTCTAGATTCACAATACAAATAGTGTCCTCACACTGGACCTAATACAAACAGCTCTCGTATTAACACAAATGGCAATCGTATTATGATCTGCAATGATTATAACACTGTTATAACACAAATGAACAAATCAGTCCCCATACAAACTGACAGACTGTAACTAGATTGCTTTCCAAACTGGTCTAAAAGCAGGTGGTGATCTTGATAAAGGGTAAACCATAACCCTACTATTTAATGCAACAATTTATGCTACACATGAAGAAGGTAAAGGCCAATCTAAACTAGGTTTAATGCATTACTTTGTCTAAATCAAGTTTAAGGAGCGATAATAATTTTTTTCCAGCGACTCTTTTTCATATTAGGAAACAATCATTATACTGACACCTAGTGGCCTGGATGTATCAGATATTCTGTACTAAATCTATTTTAAACACAGCTGTCTCCATTTGGGGTACCTGCTCTATGGAGCATAAACTGGTGTAAAATGTATCCTAGTCAGTAAGTAGAATAGAGTTCAATATACATTTGAAATATATATAGAATAGAGTTCTATATATATTTCAATATGTATAGAGTTCAATATATATTTCAATATATATAACTAGATCACTGCTAAAATACAAGAAACACGCTGGTCCTCTGTTGTACAGTGATCCAGCAGAGTCTAATGCAGTACTTACATACTCAGACTCCTGTTTGGACTCAAAGGAGATGTTCTGCTGCTCAGAAGGGGGAATGCCAGGAGATTCGTCCACTTTGAAGTTCTGCCTTTCCCGGACCTGCTCGCGACGGATCATCTCGGCCTTGGGGTGGCTGGGGTAGGGCGGGTCGGGACGGCGTTCTCCGCGTGGGTCGATTGGAACCGTTGACTGTTCGAGCTCTGCTGCTGCGGAGAGGCGGGATGTGTTGCTACCGAGCTCCTCCTCTGGAATCCCGCCACTGTCAACTGAGCAGAGAAGGAATGCTGAGAGGATGCAGCGTTGAGATCTGTGCCAACCTGTTAGAAGAACATTCTAAAACACCCTGAGACAGAACTCCAGAACAGCCCTACACAACAGTCTAGAGAACAAAGAAAGAAACATACAAAAATCAATAAAACAGAAGTTCAAATGCTGTCTGAGATTCTTTCAACTCAAAAAAATCGATTCAAAAGATTCCAGTCTTAATACTTCTTAATTTTCAGTCTCAATAACATTTACAATAAGGTGTATATTGTTTTTTGATTGTGTTTTTTTTTTCATGGCATGTGTTGTAGAAGACTGTAGCAGGGCACAGCAAAAGGTGAAGCGAAGGGTCTGAAGATGAGCCAACGAAACGCCGTTGCTCTGGAAAGGGTCCAGAAAGGAGACAAATGTGGAGAAGCGTTTCAGGGATCCACTTTCTCCCAGAACAAGCGCTGCCGTGTGTTCCAACACGCACAGCACTTTAAAAAAGACAGTCCTGATCAAACATGCCTTTGTTGGCCTTTTGCAGAGTTATTGTTGCTATCACTCTAAGCTTCAGCAATGGGGAAATACACATGGAAATTCCATGCAAAACACAGCCTGTGGCTTGTAATTAAAACTTTTCAGACCTCATGAGAACACATATTAAACTACACTAAGAGCCACATTCAATCTCAACCACATGAAACACTATGAAATACAGAAAACTCAAGAATCAAGAATCACACAGGGCCCAACCACATAGCATGGAAAGAGGTGGGGTATCATACCATAATCAACTTTCAACTTTATTATTTACATCACAAGAACCAGTCAATTATTACCTGTGGAAACGGAACCATTTTTTTTTTTTTTTTTTTTGACAAAAGGTAATTCTGTACACTTGATGTAAAGAACCTGATTAGATGCTAAACTATTGGGCTTGTTTTTGCCTGAAATTCTGTTAAGATTTTTAATTATACATCACTTTCCCTTTCCTCCTGTTAACAACTGGCATTTACTGTAGAAGTTACATGTTACATAAACGTGTAAAATACTAAACTGTGCAGTCTTGTGTCTCTGTAGTCTTATTTCCAACTCTGGATACGTGACTGTTTCAGATACTTTCATTAAAGTTATTAGATTGATATCTAGTTGATCACGTTTTACTTATAGACTCAAAGCTGTATGATACTGTCCATCTGTAGCCACCTGCAGCTTCCATCTATACTGTAAAAACTGGCATGGCAAAGTAACACAGGAAAGTGATTTGATCTACCTAAGAGCACATGCTACGTCTGTTTAGCATTTGTCAAGTGGGACGTGCAGACTTCGGCTGTAAATGAAGCAAAATCGTTCTGTAACCCACCTTTTGCAAAGATCACTTCGCATTTATGTTTTATTTTGGTTTTGTTTCTCTTCGTATATTGAACATATTTGCCAGTTACCACCTCGCGAACTTTATTAGTGATTCCTCCACAAAATGCCCCACTAACTAACCCGTGTTACTAACTTTCCTTGTTAACTAACAATTACTTGATGCGACTACACGTTTCAATGCCACACGCTTGTCACCGACACCACCTTACTTAGGTCTAAAGTCAAACTGCTCTAAAACCAGACGTGTTACTTGGACATTTCGATGCGGGTCATACGATGACGTTATTCCGCAGTTACAGCCAATCTGAATATTTGCAAATATATTCCAGGGTTTTACCTTCTTGAGCGGCGACCAGAGGACTTGTCCACTCGGATTTTTTGACGGTTTTGTTTACACATATCCCTCGGCCCTCCAACAAGGCTTGTAGTGGTTTCATTTCTCCCGGCTGGTGTTGACAAGTTAACCCCACGCCGCACTTCCCAGTGTATATTCCGCACGGTTGCCCTCGGAGCAGCGCGCAAGTCAGGCAACAGCCGCAGCCGGGCTCGCGCACTCGCTCCGCGCAATCTTTCGGTACGGGTTTGCACAGTGTCTGCGCGTGAGCACCGCACGGCTCACAACGGATCACTGTTCCAGCGCTGTCCGAGGGACGTGCGAGCGATGCCAGTATCACAGTTATGGAAAAAGAGCTAAGTGTGGCAACCATGCTGACGGAAAAGGGCGCTATCACGATATCGGTGTAAGGAAGCGCACGCTGAGCGTTCCTGTTATTGCTAGTTAACCATGTGAGATGCGTTTTAAGAAAACTTCACTTTATATATAGCCGGAGACAGGACAGCGAGATTCAAAGTCACACCCCCTTTTCAGTGGATAATGTAGCCCAAAAGTCAGGAGTTACTACCTCCAAAAAAACAGTCATTTAAGTACGATGAAGAATTTAGTTGATCAATATATGATCTAGTCTGAATAATTCAGATTTATGTATCAAAAATGGCTCTTTTAAAGTAGTTTCATACGCGGCAACTGAAGAACTCCCATGAACCGTCTACTTACAGCGTGTCGCTAACATATCCAGCATGCTACCAGTTATTAGGTGGAACTGTGCGCGCATTTTGTCGTGCAAACATAACCTACATAGATGAGGCCTATGGAAAAGTAATAAATAACAGTGTATACTGTTTTGCATAACACTAAACCACAAACACTTCAAATTCCTTGTTGCTATTATTGCTGCCGTGTTTATCCTTCAGGGATCTCCACCAGTGCAAAGTGTAGCTGTGTGTCTTCGGGCTGTGAATGTCAGAAAATGCCCAGAACGCAGAGTTATATGATTATATATCCCTTTCTTTTGAAATCACATCATCATCGAAATATATCTGCTCGAGGATTCTGGATTGTTAATGGTTTTCGTAGTGTAGACAACCTCCCCAAAACATAAACAAACAGAACAGAACAAAACCAAACAAATGATTAAATCCTATTATTTTAATCTCTGAAACGGAAAGACTGTGTGACCTTTAACAGTATTCTCTGTTCCAGTTTCAGCCCAGAACTGGTGGCTCATGGACAGCGTGGCTCAGTATTTAGTAGGCTAATTATTAAACAAGGAAATCACATATGAAAAAAAATTTGCGAATGGATTTGGAATTGTCTGCATTTCTGCATAATGGCGCCTAAAATGTGACTTGGTTTTCATTTAGGTCATAATAACAAAGACTTAAAAAAAAAGAACACAATCTTTCAAAGTCCAACATTTTTGACGAAATGGTTTAGACAATCTTTAGTTTGAGTTTGTGAAAGATTGTGTCTTGCAATCCAGTGACTGAATTATACAGAATGGTAACAGTCAGCAATAGATAAACATTAAAATATAAGAGGGAGCATTCTACTGACTACAAAATAAAAATGACAACACATAAAAAAAATGCTGGAATATTGGGTTTTCCCAGTCTGTATGGTCATGTGTATATTTGGGACAGCTGGTCATGGTTCTGTAGAAGTCGTCCTGTTCTATCTTCTTAATTAGCAGGTAGAAGATCATGGAAAGGATGTTTAGGTTTGTGCATGGCCTTAAGTAGCCCTACTGCAGCCTGTGTGGCTGTACCTCAACCTTACAGGCACTGCAGCTTGTGTGGCTGTACCTCAACCTTACAGGCATTGCAGCCTGTGTGGCTGCACCTCAGCCTTACAGGCACTGCAGCCTGTGTGGCTGTATCTCAGCCTTACAGGCACTGCAGCCTGTGTGGCTGTACCTCAGCCTTACAAGATGATATAAGGAAGATTCCTAAAATCGTGTCATTATTCTAATGGTTCTGTTCTGGAGTTTGTCAGTGAGAGTTAATGGTGCCTGATGGATGTATGTGAATTATATTCTTTGTGTGTTATATACAGAGAGAAGAGACAAGAAAAAATGTCTTGTTTAAATGGCCTGCTTTCAAGCACCCTACAGCATTTCATGTGGATTGAGGATAAGGTTTGGCCCTTCTAAAATAAAGTATTTCTTTTGTCTGAGCTGCTCTTTTGTTGATTTAATAAATTTCAAACCTTCTAAGTTATAGATCAGAAACAGAACACTGATTTTCTGCTGTAAAGTGTATTCATTATTCCCAGTTTTCCTTCGGTGACCAGAGGTCCTCCAGGGCCTGAGCCAGCAAGGAAAAGGCCCTCCAGCCGGCTTCCCAGCTGGGGTAGGGGTCTTGCAATGGCATGCAGTGTTTTGGTTTCTACAAAAGCTGTTTACCAAAAAGTTCAACTTTTCTCTCATCTGTCACAGGACATTGTTTCTGTAGTGCTGTGAAAAAAGCAGGTGGACTTTGGCAAACTTACGATGGGCAGCAGTGTTTGTCTGGAGAGCAGTGGATACCTTCATGGTGCCTCTCCATCCTAGTTCAGTGTCTTTCATATGGTAGCCTCATTCCCAAAGACATCGTCAGGTATATGAAATGTTTTAGCTGTCACCCCAGGGCTCTCCAGCCCTTGTTTGAGGATTCTGTGGCCTGCACATTCTCTGAGCTTTGTCAAACACCCACGCCTCAACAACAGGGTGGATTTGGGATCCTGATGAGGGACTGATGGAGGCATTCAGAAAGGCCTTTTGAGGCATTTGGACTCAGTAACCTGCTCCAGTCTTATGAACATCAACAGCTTTTCTTCTGAGTTTGTCTGAAATACATTTGGCTATGTTACACTTGAACAGGCTTTCTTGTGAACATTTTGAATGTTAGCATCTGAGATGCTGACTTTACTGTTGCATCCCATGCTACAGTTCTTCTCTTGCTATAATGTTAATTTTAGCCTCTTTCAACAGACATTTTTCTATTGGTGCATTAACCTTCATGGATATGACCTCAGTAACATCACCCACTTCATGAAGAAATAATCATGAATGACCCATTAGAGGTGCCTAATGGAACAAAAAAGTGTGCCTTGGTTATGAGTCACAATGATATAATTAAGTAATTAATTCAAACCTTTCCACCAGTATACCAGAATATCACTGGTCAACAATGTACTTTAATCTATTAACATTCTACTACTAATAAAGTAATGTCAAAAGATAGGTATAACCTAGTAGGCCTAGTCAGATTAACAGATGGAGAGAGTGATGTTGGACTGTTTTCAGATTAATAGCTGGCAGGAGTCATGTTGGACTGGGTTCATATTGATATCTGGAGAGAGTGATGTTGGGTTCAGATTAACAGATGGAGAGAGTGATGTTGGGTTCAAATTAATATCTGGAGAGAGTGATGTTGGTTTCAAATGACCTGATGGAGAGAGTGATATTGGGTTCAGATTAACATCTAGAGAGGGTGGTCTAGGGCTCAGATTAACAGATGGAGAGAGTGATGTTGGGTTCAGATTAACAGATGGAGAGAATGATGTTGGGTTCAGATTAACAGATGGAGAGAGTGATTTTGGGTTCAAATGACTTGATGGAGAGAGTGATATTGGGTTCAGATTAACATCTGGAGAGGGTGGTCTAGGGTTCAGATTAACATCAGGAGAGAGAGTGATGTTGGGTTCAGATTAACATCTGGAGAGACTGATGTTGGGTTCAGATTTGCTGACAAAAAACAGTCCAATTTACCTGTGCCTGAGCAGGGTATGTCCTCCATTGATAGAATAAATGAATTAAATAACCTCAGTTATTCTAATTCACATAATTGACTGGTGAAAATTAGAGCTTCTTTACTACAGACAAACGTCTTTAGTCCACACAGTCAACTAAAAAAAGGATTAGCTAAAACTCATACTTCAAAAATACCAACTCATTAATTAGCCCTGCTGTTAACAATCTGTCTACTGGTCTGGTAATCATGCCGAGGGGGTGGCATGCTAACACGTCAGAGGTCACAGCACTTGAACGTAACATTCAGCAGTTGACCAGTGAAGGCGCGTGTGACCAAATTACAGTGTGGGCAACTGTGGGCGCGTTCTGCCAGGGTGTGTGGGCACAGCTGGGGGGTCTCTTCCCACCCATGGAGGGGGCGGGAGGGGGGAAGGGGAGGGTGCTGAGGAGGAGAAAATAGCTGCCACATTCCTCAGGACGACGCAGAAGATTCCAAGACATAATTACAAGTACATCTACAGGTCCACCAGGCCAC
>JAOYMR010000016.1:9708542-9727226 GCA_025802075.1 Tenebrosternarchus preto | reverse complement strand
TATATCTGCAAGTAACACTCTACACTACCAGACACAATTATCCAGCTTCAATAGGCATTTTTTGGTCTTGTTATAAAAATACTAGGCGTTCAAAAATACTAGGAGTTCAAAAAGGCCTTAAAAAAGAGTCTTTGAAAAATTCCAAATTGTTGACCTAGATAAAAATGTGTGTTCATCTGTAGATACTCAGTAGTTAGGATAGAACATCTGGAGAATGCATCTTCACATCTCCAGGCAAAAGGTTTATATAAAATAGACAATAAATACAGCTTATATACC
This sequence comes from Tenebrosternarchus preto, assembly GCA_025802075.1. NCBI lineage: Eukaryota > Metazoa > Chordata > Actinopteri > Gymnotiformes > Apteronotidae > Tenebrosternarchus > Tenebrosternarchus preto. Next base: position 9,726,947 of record JAOYMR010000016.1, on the reverse strand, counting down.
AATACATACATTTACAATATACATAACCTCTCCCATAAAATTGCTCTTTAAAGCTGAATTCGCTTTTTAAAAAACCCACAAAACACCTCAGTGGAAAGTCCTGTCTCTTTTCACTTCTTCAGTTTCTCAAATTGGAGTCTTTTTATTTGTCTGTTATGGTGCACAGCTCAATATTTGTGTTCATGTGACATACGGTGTGATGTCATCATAAGGGGACAGCAGCTTGGTGGTGCCTCCTCAGTTATATGCGAAGGCTCTTGAGGGGGATCCCCCCTGCCGGATCAGGTGGTTTTCTGCGACCCGATCATCACCTTGGAAACGAAGTTGACGATAGCGCTGGCCGGCTGCTCCGGGTCGTGTTCCGCGAACACATGACACACGTTGTCCATGGCGCTGCCTGCCTTCCGGGCCACGAACCCGAAGATCCTACACAGAAACGGAACCACGCTGTAAACACCAGAGCGCGGCTGCACCAGCGTCAACCGCACCACATCACCATAGCAACAGGGACAGTAATAATTCCACTGCTGCTCAATACTGTCATTCGTTATTATCAGTAATTATCATCAATTCAATTAATTATCATTAATTATCATTAATTATCATTAATTATCATCAATTCAGGACGAGTTCACATAGTACAAGTCACCAAACCAGATTTAATAAAGACAACATACTTAGCTGAAGGATATGTATCTCTCCTCCATCTGTAAATCGAACACAAAATAAAATGAATAGTTTTACATTAATTTTTGAACCGGTTTCTCTCTTCCAGTACTGGTGAAAGCTGGCAGGCTTTTGTAAGTAAGTTTGTGCTGCTTACTTCCTGTCCTGTGGGTCCAGGGCGCAGTAAATGACGGAGCTGACGGCGTAGTGTCTCCTGAAGAACAGCCTGGAGGACACAAGCAAGAGCTGAGAGAAGGGAGGACAGGGTGCAGGCATGCAGCCTCTACCAAACCTCCTGACCAGCACACCAAAACAAGAAAGGTTTAGGTGTTGGTAACGTGAGGTTAGGTGTTGGTAACGTGAGGTTAGGTGTTGGTAACGTGAGGTTAGGTGTTGATAACGTGAGGTTAGGTGTTGGTAACGTGAGGTTAGGTGTTGATAACGTTAGGTTAGGTGTTGGTAACGTGAGGTTAGGTGTTGGTAACGTTAGGTTAGGTGTTGGTAACGTTAGGTTAGGTGTTGGTAACGTGAGGTTAGGTGTTGGTAACGTGAGGTTAGGTGTTGGTAACGTTAGGTTAGGTGTTGGTAACGTGAGGTTAGGTGTTGGTAACGTTAGGTTAGGTGTTGGCAACGTTAGGTTAGGTGTTGGTAACGTTAGGTTAGGTGTTGGGAACGTTAGGTTAGGTGTTGGGAACGTTAGGTTAGGTGTTAACATGTTATTTAGACTTTATTTAGCCAGAAATATGCAAGTTAATGGATGTACACATAATTGCAATAACAGACACAGACTGTGTGTGTGTGTGTTTCTGTGCACGTATGTGTCTGTGTGTGTGTGTGTGTGTGTGTGTGTGTGTGTGTGTGTGTGTGCAAGTGTGTGAGAACACAACAACAGCCCCTCACTTCCTCTGGTTGTCTGTGAGTGTGATTCCCTGCGAGGACACTTTAAAGTGCACCACAGTGGATGTGACTGGGGGATCCATGCTCAGGAGGTCCATGGTGGCCTTCTGTACCGCCTGGCAACCCGTCAGAGACTCCATCTCCACGGAGCCCAGGAACCACACGTTACAGGCTGCTCAGAGGAGAATGGCAGAAACACACACGATTTGTTTATTTTTTATCACACCAAACTGCTAGTGTCTGAACAGCACAGAGCAGCTGCTCTGAAAAAACTCTACAGAAGCACAGAGTCTTGTTCAGCCAGCACTCAGAGCACACACCTGCTCCCTGCTTCAGGAGCTCAGCGGCAGAGTTGCTGATAGACTGCGAGGCTGCCTCAACAGCATCCTCTAGGGGATCTGGGGGGAAGAGCAGAGAGCACAGTCCAATTGCAAAGCTGGTATTTTTGTTTGATTTCCATGTACAGTTCGAAGAGAATGCAAGCTTATATTTTCATAACTGAATATGTAATCATGATGTAATATGTTTTAACTTGTTTTTCAAGTAGAAAATGTTCAGGTAATATACTTTATTCTGACTTCCTGTAAGAATTGTGTTAAATGTTGTTTTTACTAATATTACTGATGCTGTTCTTGTTGATAACCTGTCCTTTCCATCTGTTTTGAAACACCCAACAGAACGTACCACATCCTTCCCCACTAGGGGGAAGGTCATGCAGTAAAGTCTAACATTTAAACACAGACAAACAGCTCACATCCTGAAACCCCACCCACAATCCCCTTGCCAAGGCGGAGCCTGATATTCTCTAAATTCATAGGTCTGGAAGGCAGAACGAGTGCATCAGTGTGAGCACGGGAATACGTCAGGCACACACATGGGCTACAGGAATGAGGCAGTGGTCTATCTTTTGAGAGGGACAGGCCTGTAGCGTGTACCTCTGTCTGGAATGATGAGTTTGCACGGCAGAGCCAGTGGTGTTATGGAGTGCTGACAGACCAGTGCTGTGAGGCTACCTGTAACACACACACACAGAGCAAAGACGTTTATTATGTACCAATGAAAACTTGCACTAACTCAGTTGTCCAGAAGAGGGAGCTTTACATTCAGAATGTTTGCAATGCAATTGAGCAATAACATAAAATTTGATTTATTGAGCAATTTTATTGTCTACACTGTTTTGTCTAAATTGACAGCTAGACAAATACATGGATGGATGGATGGATGCGGTTCATAGTAGCTCACCAAAGTAAGGCTCATTGGGACACCCCTTTAGTCGAACACCTTTGGGTGTACACTCAATGAGGAAATGCCGCACGAGCTCATTGGACAAGTCTCCACCTACTGCTGAGGGACAGAGAGAGAGAGAGAGAGAGAGAGACAGAGACACAGAGCAAGATAATGAGGGTGGGTCGAGACAGTAGGGTGAGAATGAGTGAATATTCAGTAAAAAAAAATAATGTAGTAGAAAAAAACACAAATAGACATTGTGATCTAGCGTGAGCAGATGAGGCAAAATTCCCAAAACTTGCACTTCAGCATTCAGAGGCTGTATGTTCAGGTTTCAGACACCTCTGGTCTCTCTCTCTCTCTCTTCCTTTCATCCCCAGCACACTGGCGAGGGAGAGAAAGGAGAGGTTGCTCCTCAGGGCTGGAGCGAGCAGTGCTGCTGGACTGATCTCCTGCCAGCTGAAGGTAGGAGCACAAAGGCAGAGGCCTCACCTTTCACTCTCCACAGACATGACAATAGCACGACTTAAGGCACTGGGACAGCCTGGAAACTCTGATGATGTCATCACAGGTGCTCACGAAGCTTGGGAGACAGCCGGTGTGTGCTGGTTTGAGGATCCGTGTGTGTGTGTGTGTGTGTGTGTCCTCATATTGAGGCTGTTCTCTCCCAGCTTGTCCTCTCATCCAATCATTCTTACTACAGCAGTTATGACATTCTTACTACAGCAGTTTTGACATTCTTTATTATGACATTCTGTCCACATATTCATGGAAGAGCAGTGGAAGAGTTCAGTGGAGGAGAGTGGTGTGGGCCAGAACTATAGCTGTGTGATAAACAATTGTCAATCTAAGGCTGATCCTTCTGCCAGGTGGAGTATTGGCTGATCCTTCCGCAGGGTGGAGTATTGGCTGATCTTTCTGCAGGGTGGAGTATTTATTGGTTGGTTTGACTTAAGCATTGCTCCCCAACACAGAACAAAACATCCCCAAGGGTGGAGAAGCTAAGAAACAAACTCCATAACAAAACCAGAGGACGGTAGATGTGAGTGACTCCTATGGCCTTGTGTCTCAGAGTGCTGGTTCTGTTATTCCCCTCGCATGGAGGAAGGGCCACTTCTAAGTCAGCAGGTGAAAGCTTGGCTGTTTTGTCCACTACTGTGGAGATGAACGAGGAATGTTCCAGAATAAATCAAAAGCACACAACACAGTCACCTGAGCAGCACGTTCCCACCAAGCTCAAGATCTCACCCACCAGCCTGCTTCCAGCCAATGCTTACCCTTCTTGCTCTGCTGCAGGACTGACGGAGGTGGTGTGGCCACCTTCATGGCCAATCCGTAGGCGCCTTTGAAGGAGTGGCTGTCACGCACGATGAAGGAGCCTGGTTCTTTGTCCTTCAGTACGCCGATGGCTGTGGGAAGTTCATGTATTCATCTCAGTGTTCATGTATTCATTTCAGTGTTGCAGCTCATGTAACCATACAAACTGAATAACCAAGTAACCAATTCTAGTCAGTATACAAATGAGACAAAGGACTGTAAACTTAAGTTGACCTACTCAAACTTTATATAAAACAATGAATCAAACTTTATATAAAACAATGAATCAACACTCAACTGTTCATAATTACCTTCATATTTACCATGTTTAACTGTCGTTCGTATTTACCTTGATCTCTTGCTATATCAGGTTTGTACCAGTACTTGGAAGTGTCCTGGACAAACTTTACAGTCATCTGCTTATTCACCAACACATCTTAAACACAAAAAAGAAGGAGAAAAAAAGTTAGTATTTGATATATTGCAAACATAAAAAAAACCTAGACATCGCTCTGCATCTGAAGAATTATTAGCTAAACAATCAATTTATTTAACAAATATGTATATATTCTCCCTTTAAAGTAACATTTCATTAAGAATAAACAATATGATAAATACTTATATAATGTAATGAATAATGTAATATAATATAATGAAGGCATTTGTTACTGTTTAAAGAACAAAGTTCATCTTAGTGTCAGGACTTTATTATTTGAATCAGTATTATATTTTTCTATTCCACTACAGCTGGGTTGTGTTTGTTGTAACAGAGATGTGCTGAGCACTTGGTTCTCAGCCCTGATGCATTGTGGGACAAAAATCTGCTGGAATTCACCTGGTAGCGGGGAGGGCGGGCTGACCCCGGTGACCCTGGCCTGCAGCTCCGGCAGCACGCTGGGGAACGGAATGCTCAGCGAGCTGCCACTGTGAGGGCTGGAGAAGCCACTGTGGGCAGGGGAGGCGGAGCCTAGCGAGTGATCGCAGTCAGAGGCTCGCCTCTTTTCAGGCAACGGAGGCTGCAGCAGCTGGAAGCTTGGGCCGTCCGAATCAGGCACGAATCCCGGGGCCCCCGGCAAAAACCCTGGAGGCCCCGGTGGCCGGCAGAAGCCATCCGGCTCCTCGAAGCCCAGCTGGGGGCTGTGGCTGGAGCCGTACCCTTCCACCCTGCACCTCTGGCCAACCCAGGGGGAGCTGTGGGCACCCGGGGCTGGGTGTAGGGGCCCGTGGGTGAAGTGGGATGGGGGTGAACCATGGCTGAAATCCACCACTCCAGAATGGTGGGTTTTGATGGAGGAATGGCGAGTCGGCAGCACCCCCTCTGAGCTGGAGGACTGGGCGGGGCTAGAGAGAAGAGCAAGTGTTTAATATACATTCATGCCCTAATCCAGACATTGCCTTTTAACTACTAGTACAAGTAGTACAAGTAGTACAAGTAGTACTATTACAACTCCTATTTAATTGCTATCCCATGTGTAAGACTGCAGTGATGTCATGACACTACTTTAGACAAGCCGCTAGCTGCTGGAGAAACACCAGAGGTCCGTGTACCTGTTGGTGAGGCTCATGATTCCTGCCGTGGTATTGGAGCGTGTGAAAGCTCTGTGGGAAGTCTTCACCCTGACCTCATCATGACCCAGAAGGTCTGCATAAGCTCTCATTTCTGAAATCAAAATCACCACACATAAACTCCACACTGAAAGATGATTCCAAGCCAGATATACATATACACATGTAATGTCCATATATTTTATTATTCAACTATTCCCGTCATATCTGCGTTTCTGCGTGTCAGGAGTTTCAGAGTAGCAGCTGTGGTCTAAGAACCTGTGGAAATTACATTTACATAGGCAGGGGTTTACTGATGAGCTGATCTCAGATCAGTACCACTTTGAGACACCAGGTGAACACATGAGCAGGTTGGGAACATCACCTGCTCCCAGCCAGACCCAAACAGCGTGTGGCTCAACAAGCACTGATTAAGCTGCAGTCACCCAAGCGTCTTGGTAATTCAGCCATAACTGGTGTAAAAGGGCCCAATTTGTCTCCTTTTCCACTCAAAGGCTATGTTGGGTTGGTTGCCTTGGTAAAATTCGAATAGGCCTGCTGTTCTTTTTTACACTAGGCCTGAATTGCCCTGACAACAGGGCTCTATGGAAACAGAATGCAAGGTCACAGCCAAGTTTGGACAAATGAGAAGGTCACGTCCTAACCAATGAAAGACTGTTCTGTCATCCATCGATCTCTAGCTCTTACACTGCAGGTTCTCAAAAGACAGTGGGACTTAAAAACAAGGCAGAACTTTTATAAGAATGGTTGAGAAACGACTGTGCACTTCAGGCAAGTGTCATTCTCACACTTACCACTAAGTGGCACCATTTAAGCAAATCCTGATAGATGTCATCACTAGATTCCTCAGGAAGGGTGTAGTGGAACAACGGGTGGATTCAGAGTGAGTGTCTCTAACAACACACCTGGAGAGCAACCCCTTGGGCAGATGTTAGAGCACCTGCCCCATGTTCCTGATTAACTGGATGGGTCATGCTGGATTGAGTAAGGGGCGTGATGGATTGAGTAAGGGGCGTGATGGATTGAGTAAGGGGCGTGATGGATTAATTACTGGGTTTCTGAGGACATTTACGCTTATGGAGCGAGGCTGAAAATCTCACAGCCGACCTGATCTCTGATCACTGATCAGCCCAAACCAAATCCACGGAGACGTGTGCTCGTCTGTGTGTGCCTCCTCTTCCACACTGCCTCTTCTTTGTTTAGTATGGTTATTTCCTCCCATTTAAGAGGAGCTCTGTGTCCATTTAATCTGCTCTGTGTGCAAGGAGCAGAAAAATAACCTGTTTTCTTGCCCTTAAAGTGCCATCAAAGGCAGACAAATGGAAAAAAGGGCCTGTTTAAACAACAGCCTCAAAGTAGCTTGAATTACTCAATGTTGTAAATTGTTCACAGTCTTTTATATGGTTCTTATCAGGCTTGGTTATCTTACAGAAATCCATTAGTCTTTCAACTCTGTGGTCTTCAGCCTAACATGCAGAAAAATATTCGAGAACAGGAAAGCCACTGCACTTCAGTTTTTCTACAGTTTTTGTGATTTTAAGTGGAGACTTAAGGACAGAAGAGACGTGCAACAATCAGATAGTACTCAGTCATCAGCCTCGATAAAGACGCTGAAGATTCCCAGGTATCTGAAGATGCTTCCATGCTGGAGACTGTTAGATATAAGGCAGACCCAGCCTTGTGTCGATCATAAGATGGTCCATGGCTGTTTCATCAGTGAGTGGCTTTACTTCTCATTCAAACAGGTTTAAACAAGCATTTGCATGTAAATGAATTTATACAGTATGATAAGTTTAAATACCTATAACCACTGTATGCAGCTTGGTTTGTTTCCAGCAGAGCATTTTATATAAAAGTTTTAAAAAAAGGAATCCTGATGGAAAATCAGTTGAAATTAATTATGAGATGTCTCACTTCTAATACAGGTGATGCAAGCACAGTTGGTTATGACTGAATCTTAACACTAGCATTGTCCATCAAACAGACTCACAATGTTGATATCAGACTCACCGTTCTCTGCTCCGTAGGCTCCAAACATCGGCATGCTGGGAGATGGCATTTGTGCAAAATGAGGAAGATCTGGCATGGTCTTCACTGTGAAGAAGAGGATGAAAAGGAGCAGGGTTGGTATATCTTATCAAAGCTGAGTCCTGTGCTCGTGAACCTGGGCAAGGAGCTTATCCTCCAAGGAACTGAGGAAAGAATCAGCGCATTTGTCACCGTTCTCTGACTCGTTTGAGCGTGGGCGTGGACCGAGGTGGATGTCAGCACCACCAGCAAACACACACACCACACCTCTGACCAGGAAACAGCCTCCACTTCTCAAAAAGGTAACGGATGAGTCAGTTCTTCTAGTGAATCAACTGACTACACAGACACGAGATTCAATCAAGCCAGTCAAGACTCTTTCAGATGTTCACTGATTTAACGGAATGTAAGTAGATAGGAAGCAGATAATCTAGAACATGCTATTGTTCATGGGTATCTTTACCATTTTAAATAAAAACAAATACCTTATTGCATGAAATAACTAACAAATAAGTGTTTTTTTTTCGGAAATTATTTCAAGCTTTAAATTTTCAGCAACTTAGAGATTACTAGCAGGAGCAGAAATCAGTTTGTTTCTGTCCAATACCAGAGCATATTTTGCTGTTGACTTAACATGGGAACTCAATAGGTTGCCAAACCAAATTTTCTGCCTAAATAAAATCTGTGTGGTTTGTGGGGGTGTGGCCAGGGCGTGGCCGAGGGCGTGGCTCACCATAAGGTGTGGGTGGGGAGACGGGGAAGGCGGAAACCGGGGTGATGCCTGGGTCTCTGCCAGGGTCCAGCCCAGCACTAGAACCTCTGTACTCCACACTGTCTGTTCTGTACAGAGGCAAATGCTGCAACACATACACACACACACACACACACACACACACGAACATACACACACATGCACACACACACACACACACACACACAAATAGTTTAAGAACCATCAGCTCTTAAACCAAAACATGCCTTCTTACACTGTGATAATTCTTGAAATTTTGTTTTTAAATATTAAGTCTACACCAGGTGTGTATGAGTTTGAAGAGCTAATAGCCACAAAAGAATAAAATAACACATGTTTTACAATGTGTGTGTGTGTGTGTGTGTGTGTGTGTGTATGTATTACCTGTGTTGGGGATATGCTGTGTGTGTGTGTGTGTGTGTGTGTGTGTGTGTATGTATTACCTGTGTTGGGGGTATGCTGTGTGTGTGTGTGTGTGTGTGTGTATTACCTGTGTTGGGGGTATGCTGTGTGTGTGTGTCCCTTTGTTCCCAAACGTCTGTTCCAGTTCCCAGGGTGGGTGTCTACACAGCCTGGTCTGATCAGGCACCTCTGTGCCCTGTCCATTCTCCCCGGGAGGGGCAGCTGATCAGACCGCAAACACACACACACACACACACACACAAACAGGACACTGCAATTACAATAGCATTCAGCTGGCCGTTCTACCTCTTGTTGGTGCTGATTCTATAAAGTGCTCTTGGATGTTTTAGATTACACTTCACTCAGAAGCTTGAGTCCACCTCTTTGAAGCTCTTTTTACATATTACCTATGTATGATATTCGCTCCTGAATGATATTCGTTTCCTGAAATGGTATTACAATATCATAATATTATATTATACAACACTACTCCATTATATCGTGTTTTAACATAAGGAGATCAGAGGCTAGAGGTGTACATTGTTTGAATTTCAATAAAGGTGTGTTTACTCTGAAAGGGCACGTCAGTTTGGAAAAAAACTGGTTCCTGCTGATACTTGCTAAGTGAACGTCTCCTGCTTGAAGATGCTATTGTGATGAATCCAAGATTTTGAGACCATTTTCTGTTCTGTTAACCACTGTTTTGGTGCTTGTTAAGATTCGCCTTCTTTACTGTAACAGGCTCTCCTGGAATTCTTCTAAAAGGAAGCTCTATGATGTCATGATACACAGTGCTTCCCAGTGAGCGTGCACAGTGCTTCCCAGTGAGCGTGCACAGCCTTGGATCCAGAGCAGTGGATACTTGCAGAGTCTGAGCGATGAGAACCCTAAAGAAACACCAGCTGCCATGCAAAGACGAGATACAAGCAGCACCAGGAACCAAGAAAAGAAACAAAGAACTTTGAAAGAATCAGTGCAATGAGACCAAGGCACCAGTCAGAATGCTGCCGTGTGCTGGACAGATTCCGGGAAGGTGTGCAGCACTGGAGAGATGGGAGATCCATGTGTGTAGAACAGGCTGAGCAGCAGCCCCAGCAACAGCACGTCACCATGACCGACATCCAGTTATCAAACAGCTCTCCGTGACATTGACCGGTTCTCCACACAACACCCAGGAGATCATTGTGACTTCATTTTGAACATGGATGTCAATTCCACATGACATGAAAGCGTTACAAACATATCCGCAGGCCCGTTCGCTTTTAACGGCTCTGAGGAAAGTGTGTACCTAACGCAGCGGAGGCTGAGCAAACAGCAGACTGTTGGCCATCTGGCCTGTAGAGTCAACTGTCACAGAGGTGTTGATCTCTGTCTCTACAAAAGTCCTGCTATTTCTGCCTCAGGAATGTTGATATGGGAGAGTTGTGTGAGAGGGAGACAGTTCTCGTGTGTGTGTGTGTGTGTGTGTGTGTGTGTGTGTGTGTGTGTGTGTGTGTGTGTTTGGTTTTGCTTGCCCATTATCATCTCATAGAAGAAAGTTAATGAGCCTCATTTCTCTTAATGGTCCTTTCCCTTAGCAGACAGCAACATTGGTATGACTGTTCATTGTTGTGGATCACTTATGAATCACATCCACCAATCAAATGAATCATATCCATTATTCACCTGAATCATATCAATCTTCAACATGAATCATATCCACCTGATTCATTCATAACCATCATAAACCTGGCTTATGGTGAGACATCTGACTCACTAATGATGAAATCCTTTGAGGCATAAAACTCAAAATATTTCCACTGATCTACTTTGAGCAGAACTGAACATGACTGATACCACTATAGTTTGAACTGTGTTCAAAGCCACAGGTCCTACTGCACAGCTAAGTGCAGAAGATACACAGCATCTTTAATCTTCTCCACACTTCTCCGGCAGGAGCTTTTTTTGTGAGAACGCAAATGTCCGAATCAGTCGTACCGATCATGAAACAGACTTCATCCTGCCAGCACCTTTATCCAGAGTCCAGGTCCTGTCTGACTAAAGCCCATTTGGGACTTAAGCAGGTCACCTGGTGAATTTGAGTGGGTGTGTTGATGACATGTGATTGGCAACAAACTGAAAAAAATCAAAATTCTACAAGATAAAGATGTTTAACATCTTCTTCCAGAGTTCTTTAGTCCATCCACAACCATCCACCCACACACACGTGCACACACACACACACACACACACACACACACATAATCATCCACACATTTGTTGATTAAACATTTGAAACCTGCTGACATGTCAGGACTATGCACGGGGCCTGTGTGTGTGTGTATGTGCGTGTGTGTGTGTGTGTGTGTGTGTGTGAGTGTGTGTGTGTTTCAGGGGAACTGAGAGCCGTCTGTGTGCAGGTGGAGAATGCTAAGGCCTCAGGACACTTCCATTTCTCTCCTGGAAATTCCATGCCTTTGACTCCACCTCCCCTGTTATTCAACCAATCAGGCCCCACAGTCTCTACCCTGAAATTACAACAACAGAGTGACTCACCACTGCTTTGACTAAATGTGCAACTCACTCATAGCCAAGATCATCTTTAAAGCTTCACTGAGACAGACAGTCGAATCTGTTTTTGGTCTGAAGTCTAAACAACAATCTTAGCTGACCAGACAGTGAGTACATCCAGCCTGGCAGTGTGTTTACACCCGAATCTGATCAAGTAGAGATCAAAAGGTCTGAGTATTTCTTGTTAATCTAGGATCTAAGACATGAATCTGTGTGATGAATGTATCTAGTCCATTTTTCTATGTATTTAGTTAATAAATATAGTCTAATAAATATTACACTCATCCTGTCCAGCCCATATGCTACCATATATAAACACACCTGTAACTTCATGTTCTTATATTTTCTGTCACTACCACCTACTCAGGTCCCCCCCCTTCTGTCCACACACACGTCGTCTCACGTCTCCTCAGAGAAAGGCAGAAACAGAAGAAAGGCCCAAACATGGTTTCGAGCAGAAGGCGGAGCAAGTGTGGGCGCTGAGCTTCATCTTAGCTCCCCAGAGTTTACTCTCATCTTCCTTAACGTCCCTGGACGTTCACGTAGAAGCCCTCCAGCTGGAACAACCACCTTCCCAAGTGTCCAAGAACATTCCTCACATTTCAAAGCAAAGGCCAGTGTTAGGTACACTCCTGTGTCCTCAGAGGGACATCCACAATGCCTCTGAGCCTCTCCAGCTGTACACGCAGGCAGCAGACCAATTCAGAGCAAACATTTTGTAAACATGCCAGGCTGATAATCGATCAACCAGCACAGTGCTCTAAAACAAAAGAAACCTGTGGCATTTGATGGATATCACACATTCCCTCTTCACAAGCTCCAGTGAGTTCCCTTCTCCTGTACTGTCTCCCTGTCTCTCTCTCTCTCTCTCTCTCTCTCTCTCTCTCTCTCTCTTTCTGCTTGCTTTTGTATATACAGTAGATCCTACTGCTTTTAACTTCAAAAGTTTTCCAGAGACCCTTGTCTTCAAAACTCTCCATTACACCTGCAAGGGATCAGACATGACCTGTATTCAATCCAAGCATATGGATTAAGCTTCTAATGTTTCTACTCTTACTCTAACCCTAACCCTACACAACCAGTATGGATTATGCTTTTAATGTTTCTACTCTTACTCTAACCCTAACCCTACACAATCAGTGCATATAAATGTCTTTCATCTTTCACCAAAACTACTCAACATTTTGACTTGAACTGAATTCTGAAATAATACTAAATTAAGCAGGTTTCTAGAGATATCAAGAAAACACTACAATTTACAATAAAATGTAAATTAAACCAATAAAACTGTTATAACTGTATTGTTGGCTCAACACTTTTGAGGATAAAAACATTTGGTCTGACTGAGAGAATAGAGATTCCCCTTAATAAGAGCTGATAAGATTCTTTCCAACCCTGACTACACACAGTCCTGATTCTAAAGGCAGATAGCTGAGCAAAGGCAAGTCCGAACATCTAAAGCCCTGCACCACAGGCAGGAGCTCCGCCTCCCTCTGTGTGAGGACCCAGGTGAGGACCCTGTCTAACTCCGACGCTGGAATGCCGTCGCTAAGATATGAGCATCAGGCATAGCACCATGGTGTCAGTCTGTATCCGTCAGGCTTAAACCCACAGCACCAAAGATCCTTCACACTGCTAAGTGTCTTTATTCTGTGTCCTGTCTTGCTTTTTGGCTGAGTCTCACATGTTTGCATGGTATCAAAGAACCATTGGGAATATGGCTGTGACAGACAGGCTGGGCTTTTTGGTGAAAAACAAAACAACAGAGGTTTTCCAGTGTCAGTGACAACACCCCTAAAATGTGTAATATGTACATGTATGTGCTGTAAGAGTACTGACAGTAATTTAAAGTGTAATCCTGTAAAAGTTCATATTTTTGCATCGTATTCAAAGCTGCAAGTATCTGTACCCACAGAAACAGTATGTACTATCTGTGAAATGCTTCTAGCTAGTCCAGAATAAATATCATACTGTGTATAACTAGTGAATAGAAAATAGATGTTCTTAGATTTTTCATAAACCAGTTTTGAAGTTCTGGTCAGGCTGCCGCTGACACGCCAGTCCAGGATTCATTGTCAACAATGTCAACAGCATCAGTACCACATCAACACCAAACCCATCACCAAACCCACGACCAAACCCACCACTAAACCCATCACCACACTCACCACCAAACCCACCACTAAACCCATCACCACACTCACCACCAAACACACCATCAGACTCATCAGCAGACCCACCACCAAATCCCCCCACCAGAAAAACAGGACTGCAAAGGGCTTTGTCCCACAAATCTTTTCACTTTCAGATTGCAAAATATTTCACTGCTTATGTGAGGTTGATCTAAACTCAACCAAGAAGCTTAAAAGTAGATCAGATCATGGTGAAAAACTTCCCCCTGCCCAAACGTCTTCTCCAGCTTACCTGGCTGCTGGTCCCAGCTGCTCTCAATCATGAACATACGGCCGCTGTTGCTACTGGTCTGGTTCGCCGATCCTGCGGGTCTCTTAACTGAGCTGCTCCGTGTCGGGATGGGCACAAACGTGGGATCCAGGTCCAGGATGAGCTGGTTGAGCTGGTCGATGGAGTTGTCAATGTCCACCGTGAGCGAGTTGAACTCCTCATCCTGACTTCTCTCGCTCTCCTGGCTCGGTGACACCTTCGGGTTTGGAGATGTGCCGAGACTCTCGCTGTTGGCTGTTTTCGAGGAGGTCACTCGCTTTTCCATGAGGTAACAGCTCTCCTCCGCTGCTTCGCCCTCCTCTGGCAGGTAAGAGTAGTGCGGGGCAGCCACCATCTGCTGTTGCCGGACCCACGTCTGCGTGGAGTAGCTGCCCTGCTGGAACGGTTGCCCCCTGGCGGGGGCGCTGGTGGGGGCTGTAACGGGAAGGGAGATGGTCCTCTTGACGATGCCGTTCCGGATGCGCTCGTACTCCTCTGAGGCGTTTGGGACGTGATGGAGGGCGTCCTCACCCTGACCGGCGCTGCAGAAGCCGTCGGAGAGCAGCGAGTTCTGGCTGCTCTGGTGGCACGAGGACGAGAGACTGCCCAGGCTGTCCGTGCTGCGCATGTCGTGACCAGACAGCAACACCTCGTCGTCCAGGATGTCCGTCTCGCGCTCCTTGGGCCGGGAGCCGCCGTTGACTTGCGTCCGTACCGGGCCCCGGAGCGCTCCCCGCGAGGCGGAGGAGGTCTGCTCCATGCCGTCGTCCACCCGGAGCTCCTGCAGGCCGAAGCCACTCAGCAGGAGGTTCAGCTCGGCCTTCTCCTGCTGGCTGGGTCCTCCCGGCTTGCTGCCTGTGGCGGCGGTGCGCTCTGTCCACAGGGAGGCGCTAGAGAGGCCCGAGTCACTGCTGGCCGACAGGGCGTGGTCACTGTGCTCGGGGCTGGAGGTGACGGAGGTCGTGCGGGTGATTCTGCTAAGGGTGACACCGGTGCCCTGGTTTCGTTTAGGGGAGAATTTGTCCAGGGTCGTGACCTGCGGCTGCAGGGTAAGAGCTGAGGGAGAGAAGAGACGTAACGCTTCAAAGGTCAGCTGGACCACACATGTTCAGACACAGACACACAGAGGAAAGCCCTCACCCATAACAACAACCCACAGTGACCCACTTCACTTTAGACGAGGAACACAAACTTTCCTCCTGTCGTTCCAAACACACACAAGCTTTGTTCTTACATTTTGCTCCCCTTACAGAATAATACCAACTTCACAAAACGCACCCAGTAAGAACTTCAGATAAGGGAACTAGTTTTCAACTCATAGTCACCTAAAAGTAAACCCACAAACACCTTTAAACCACTAAGAAACATTCATATTGTATGTCATGAAAACCAGAATTTGCATTAAACATAATAGTGGCCTGATGATACGCTGAGAGTTTTCTCTCAGTTCAGTTAAATTCTTGGGATCTGTGTTTCTCCTGCTAACTAGGCTTGGTTCTAATTAGCTACATTCAGTTTTAGACACCTGGTGTTAAGGCCTTTGACTCCCACTTGAATAGCGTTTTCTCCACGTAGTGTTCAGCCACTCAGCGGTTTGTTAATCAAAGACCACAGCACTCCCACATTCAGCCTAAGCCTTCCCCTAAGTCATGTGATTCACAACCCAGTTCCCACAATTCCCCAGGCCCTCCGCATTATGCCGTAAATCTTTCTCAGACATCAACAGCCACTGAAAACAGCGACCGGGTCAACAGACTAAGAGAGCACGGAAGCTCCCAGAGCTTTTGGGTGCGCCGGCAACAAAACCACGAGCCTCCAGGGAGACGGGCATGCGAGAGAACAACACGTCTGTGGCACCGGCGCGGGGAAGCCTGGAGGTCGCCGGGAGTCTGGAGGTCGCCGGGCAGCAGAATGGAGTGGAACGTCCACAGGTCCATGGTAGGACGGTTCAGGCAGTGGAGATCCAAATACCAGACACACATGACAAAGAGTGGCTTCACACGCACACACACGTTCACACGCACACACACGTTCACACACACACGCACGTTCACACGAATGCGTTTGTTCACTCGCTCGCACACTCACGCACTCCTCAAGACTGAAGTCAAAATGCCATGGTTTCTTTCCCAAAAGTGACAAAACACTGACAAAAACTAACAAAAAACTAATAAAAAATTAACACTGACAAAGTGTCCTAAAGCCACTTATCTCTCTCTCCCTCTCTCTTTCTCTCTGTCTGTACATTCTTCTATTTTCACTTCTCTCTCTCAATTCCTCCCTTCTTTCTCAGCACACCTCTCTGACAGAAAAGAAAGCGCTCTCTCCTTACCTTCTGTCAGTCCAGCTCAAACGATTGAGTCACAGAACTGCACTCCTCTAACCCCACAATAGAATCCAGCTTGAACGAGTCACAGAACTGCACTCCTCTAGTCCTTCACCAGAATCCAGCTTGAACGAGTCACAGAACTGCACTACTCTAACCCCACAACAGAATCCTCCATGGATGGATCTCAGAACTGGGTTCCTCTAATCCCTCAGAAGATTAAGATTAAGGAATAAAGGGCTAAGCATAAATCAGTCCTGAAAGACTCATTAATTCTGCAGGTAATACTTTGGCTGAGCTACAGAACATGGTGGCCCTCTGCTCTGCTCTGTTCTGCCAGGAAGGTGAATGAGAAGTGTGTGTGTGTGTGTGTGCGCATGTGTGTGTGTGTGCGTGTGTGTGTGTGTTTGCACTCCACACAAGGACGGGGGTGGGACTGTGAGGTGGCCAAATATGGAGAGAGGAATGTAAACATAGGGGCGGGGCTTAGTAGGAGGGGGTGGGAACAGAGCAAGTGTTACCCATAACCCCATTCAGTTTAGGAAAAAGGTAAAAAGGTGAGAGGGTGAGAGAGAAGAGGTGTGGGAGAGCAAGAAAGAAAGACAGAAAGAATGTTAAAAAAAAAACAAACAGTAAAAAAAAGAAGAGAGAACAAGTACTGAAGAGAGAACAGAGAACTGACTATATCCATCCATCCAGGCTTCAGGCACAGATAAAAAAAAAAACAAAAAACATTCCTTTCTGCAACTAAATGCCTCACACAGCTCATGAGGCTTTTTAATTACAGCAGCTAAGGCTGTCTACCCCGTCTCCCTTAGACGAGGCTCAGCTCCCATCACTCAAGCATTACCAAATTACATGCCTGCTTCTGTCAGCGCACACAGCAGTCTTATGAAACCAGATGTGCACTGATCCCAAATTGCTGGGTTTCAGCAACGGTCCAAGCCATTTCTGAACTGATAAATATGAGTAAGAGTGTTCAGACATACATGCCCAACAGAGTGAGCTAACCACAGCTAACCACAGCTGGCACAAAAACTCCACAAAAAAAAAAAAAAACGTGGAGAGAATCAACTAAAATAAAGTAAAAATACATATAACTATGTGGAAGACTGCGTGGGAAAACAAACACCTGATATGTGGAAGTTCAGGATGTTTTAAGAACTTTTGTGAATGGTTGTGGAGGAGAGACTTTGCATGTGTGTGTGTGTGTGTTTGTGAGTGTGTGCGTGTGAAAGAGTGGTTTTCTTAACATTGATAGGCAGAAGAAATGACTGTAGAGAGGTGTAATTATAATTCCAATTCCTGCCTCCTCCTGTAGAGAGTGTACAGACACAGGGGTGAAGGGAGGGGGAGGGGGGAGTTTCTACGGCCCCACAGGAACACACACTCCATATCACTCCCATATTCTTAACCACGCAAACGAACCAAAAGAAGGTACTTCTCCTGTTACACCACAGCCTGTGTCACTAAGCCCTCGGACACCAAAAAAGGTAAATCCCAGAAAACACCTCCTTGAATTAATTCTTCAGGATAGCTAAATTCCTTTGGAGATCTGCCTGACAGGTAAAATGTTCATAAATGACAGTGTGTGTGAGTGGGCATAAGTGTCGTAAGATCCCCAGCATGTGGACGTCTCATCCAGGTAGAAATTCCTTTAAGGAATTCATTAGTGTAGAGAAAGAGGAGTGTAAGAAATAGCGAGAGAGACAACAGAGAGAGCTGATAGTGCTGAGATGCAGAATTCCTCCAGGGATTTTAGCTGGCACTCTCAAACATTGTGTTTACGTGTGAAAACAAGATCTTCAAAGTTCCACAGGAATGCTTCATCTTCAAAGATCCCTACCAAAGGCTGTGCTCGGAGTTTAGTTCTGAATTTTGATGAAACAATCCCTTTTATTCAAGGCACCGCCCTGCTTTATGAACAAAGTGAAAAGAGTTTCGTTTTCAGCGTCGTTCATATTGGAATCAGCACCCAGGGCTGACTGAGGCCACCTGTGGACAAAGATTCCGGAACATCCAAAGTTCTAGAAAAGCCAAGATTCCGGAACACCCAAGGTTCCGGAATACTCGTCTGTTTTCAAACCACCATCGGAATTCCATGGTGAGCTAGTGGCCTCTACATGAGCAGCTATACTTGCCTTTGATGGTGATTGTATATATATATGTGTGTGTGTGTGTGTGTGTGTGTGTGTGTGTGTGTGTGTGTGTGTGTGTGTGTGTGTGTGTGTGT
>JAOYMR010000016.1:9676676-9706685 GCA_025802075.1 Tenebrosternarchus preto | reverse complement strand
TCTCTCTCTCTCTCTCTCTCTCTCTCTCTCTCTCTCTCTCTCTCTCTCTCTCTCTCTCTCTCTCTCTCTCTCTCCAGCCCCCTTCACCTAACTACACAAGCATTTGGAATCCCCTCTTTCAGACACGGCGCTGGTAATAATCTCAGTAACAAAATGCTTTCAAAATTTATTTGTTGACCACATTGGCAACTTAATGAGAAAATGAAATGTTAAACTCTGACTTCTAAATTCATTGCTGGAGTCAGTGGACCATCTAAGTGGCTTACCTTTGGTTTCAAAGAGCCAACAACTGTTTCTTCTTCTTCAGTCTTTGAATTATGTGGAAAATGGACGCTGTTCCCAGATCAGTTCAACAAGTCCTGCAGACATCCTCTCAGTGGTCAGTGGAGGGGAACTCTGTCCACTCTGGTTCAGCTTGAATTCAGCTGCAGACGCGTTCAGCAGTGCCTCAGTCTGTGTTTCAGGTGCCAGCTTCAGTGCAGCGTTTCTCTCAATTAACTGTAGCGTGGGTCGTCTTACGTTGGCCAAGCAGATCCCTGCTATGACCCAACTCTACCCCTCAAAACTCTGAGAGAGAAACACAAGCCCCAGCACGATTCCTTCCCCTCTGATCCCTCCCACACTCCCTCTCCTCTCCTCCCTCTTCCACACTGCCTCCATTCTCCCTCCCTTCTCTCTCTCTCTCTCTCTCTCTCTCTCTCTCTCTCTCTCGTGCCCCCTCCTCCGTGCCCCTCTGTCTGGGTAGTCAGCGATGGGTTGCGTGGTTGAGCCTGGCGGGGGATTTGGGGGAAGGGGGCATAAAACACTCACAGGAAGGCAAATGCCTTCACGCTACAACTGACGAAAGTATTTAAAAGACTTTCATTTAATGGACATAAAGGAGCAAAAATAACCAAGAGATGTTTTCTGCCATTCCACTGCACACAGCACTGCTTGATTTCAGAGTCAACAAGCATACAAGTACAGAGGCAATTGTACACAAAACTCTACCTCCAAAATAAATCAATTTTAAGTCATTAAAAGTCACTTCTCAGACAAAACAGAAAAAGGGATGTGGGAGAACAGTCCACTCTTAACTACACGGACTGAACGACTTTTGTTTTTAAGATACT
Source organism: Tenebrosternarchus preto (assembly GCA_025802075.1). NCBI lineage: Eukaryota > Metazoa > Chordata > Actinopteri > Gymnotiformes > Apteronotidae > Tenebrosternarchus > Tenebrosternarchus preto. The sequence goes on along the minus strand of JAOYMR010000016.1, from coordinate 9,705,573 downwards.
GCCATATGGTGTGGTTCTCAGCACCATAACTGATAGTAGCATGCAGTCTTATAGTTACCCATTTTCACTTCATAGATGAATCCAGTCTTACATAACTGGGTTTTGTGCAGGACAGTGTCTGATAGGAGAAGGAGTGTCTGGTTTAATCATTTACTGTGGCCGAAGTTTTGCTTTCCTCACACTGACAACACTGCCATTATCAGGTCATACAAGGCTGGTTTTCCCAATCCAAGTCAGCATTCTGTGGCAAAATGAACGATGCTGACCTGCTCTATTTAGATAAAACAGTCAAATATCTGCAACGTGTTAGAAATGCCCAAGGTCAGAGGTGAAATTGTGAGATGGTTGAAATCTGTTTAAAGCAAGTCAACTGGAGCGATATATCAGGCAGACCTTCTTTTCCTGGTCTGGTTTTCCTTCCACAATACACATGACAGCAGCTCTAACAACCAAGGAAAGCTCTAAAATGTTCCCACCTTTGTAGCTAGAGATATATGTTACATGTTATATGTATAGAGATATATGTTACATGTTATATGAGATATATGGTTTCAGTTACTGCTACACATGGGGAGGCCAAAATGAGAACAGATTAACAACATTTATGTGTATAAGATTCATGATTAATGATATTACTTAATAATAAAGGATCGAATTTCACTTAAAAATGCCTGGGCTACAAAGGCCACTTTGAATTTTTATTTATTTATGTGAATGTTTATTTGTTTTTTATTTGGCTCATTTGACTGGTTGGGCTTGTGATTTTTGCTTGTTTGGAATGTTGTTTTGAGTTGTAATCGCAGGTGAATTGCGCCCTCTATGGGTGATGATGAACTGGGTATTAGTTTTGTTTGTATTTTTTTTTTTTAGATATCTCACTCAGAAATACCGCTGGTGTAGTTAAAAAATGCCTTCAAAAGCTGCACCCTTATATATAAAGTGTAATATATATAAATTTATCTGAGAACTTAAATTTAAATGAACAACAAAAAAAGCATGTGGCTGCATATGGGTATATTGTGCTGTTGTTTACAGTGGTGTACTTTGAACTTTACAGGACATCTACCTCCTTTATCAGCCATCTCTAAGTCATTAGGTTCTAGCTTTCCCTGCATGTCCACACACAGAGCAGAGGCGGGCAGCCTTACTTTATCTCTTGTGCATGTTGAAACATTTTCCAGACTTACTGGATCCTCTGTGAAGAAAGAACGATTAAACAGTGAATGTTACAGTCCCATTTAAGCACTGAGAGTGTTCTGGCCACTCTTCTGTTCTTATATACTCAAAAGTGCTCCCGTCAGCCAGCTGAAAATGGCCCTCAAACTTAATGTTGGAGCATTTCATAAGTCTGCATTTAATGACCAGAGTGCCGTTGACATCGTGGACACTGCAATGTTTGATGCTAGAAGCGGTGTTGGTGGAGATCGTCTCCATGACCGTCTGTCCAGTGGGGTTGTCCTGTGACAAGCTGTTTGTGCAGACAAGCTGTTCCTTGTCCAGGGAGATCAGTCTCCGGCCACTGAGTGGCTCAGGACTGGCGCACAGGACCTGACTGACCTCCTCCACAGAGCTGCCACTGTAATTCAGCCACTCGTGCATGTAGTGCAGGCCACAGTCGCAGTGCCACGGATTGCCATGGAGCTGGACCAGGCTCTCAAAGCCAAAGGACTCAAAGAAGCCATAGGGCAGGCTCTGCAGTCTGTTTCTGGACAGGAAGAGCCGCGACATCACTTCCTGGTCCTTGAAGAGGTCTGCCTCCAGCATGCTGAGGTTGTTTGCCTGCAGATGAATAGCTTTGACCTTGAGCAGCCCATGGAAAACAGTGCTGGGGAGCTTTGTGAGCTGGTTCTCAGACACGTGGACATACTCTAGGGTGGTAAGGTTTTGAAATAGATCTGCAGGTATGGTGGTCAGCAGGTTCTGGGACAGGTCCAGGTGAGTGAGATACCAAAGGTGACTGAAGGCAGTGGAGGGAAGTTGGATCAGACGGTTCCCTCTCAGCACAAGCTTCTTCAGACTGCCAGGGAACACCCCGGCCCTCACTTCTGATATTCTGTTGTCTCTGAGATTCAGTTCCTCCAAGCTGTTCAACCGGGCAAAAACACTCTGAGGGAGATGGTCTATCTGGTTTCCACGGAGAGAGAGAAGTCGTAGCTGCAGCGTGGCACTGAAGAGGTCTGGTGGCAGAGAGGTGATCCGGTTCGAGCCCAGGTCCAGCGTCTTCAGCTGGCCCAGGCCTCTGAGCAGGTCTTCGTCTGGCGATGGGAGCTGGTTGAAGGACAAGTCGAGCTGCTGGAGGTTGTGGAGGTGGAGAAAGTGTGCCATTCTCAGAGCCTGGAGGCCATTCCCTCTCAGCTGCAGGGTCCTGAGCCTCTGTAGAGCGTCAAATGTGCCTGGCAGTAATAACCTCAACCTGTTATTGTTCACGAGGAGCGTGCTGAGGTTGGATAGTGTCTGGAAGGCTCCAGATTCCAAGGCCATGAATGGACTCCCGCTGATCTCCAACTCCTCCAGCCCAGCCAGTTGCTGGAAGGCATGAGAGGGGACCATACGCACAGGGTTGTTGAGGAGCACAAGTTTAGCCAGCCTGACCTCCTCTTGGAAGGCAATACCCCCAATGCCGGACGCCACGACGATCAGGGACGTCACCTGTGGGGGGATGCCCACAGGCAAAGCCGTCATCCGATCATCAGAGCAAATCATTGTGGTGACAGAGAAGCACTGGCACGGTGTGGGGCAGAGGGTACTGGTGCGATTCAAGCTGCCGTGGCAACACAGCTGAAGCAGGGCGAGTAAAACGATGGCATGGTTGCTTGCCATTTCCTCCTGGGAAAACAGCAGTGGTTAGCATTGTTAGCACAGTTGATTGTTTCAGAGGTCAGTGAGAGTGTGTCAACATAATGGATCAAGATAAATATTTGATAAGAAGATAAATTCATACAACGTCCACAATTAATTTAAGGCTTTTAAACTAATATGTGTTGCAGGTTATGGTTCAGATTATGTGTACAAAGCTCCAGCTGCTGGTGTATTATTATACCTGAGATTTGAAAACTGAACTACTGTGCGATAACATGTTCATTTGTAAAGCAACTGATTTATTTTGGTCTAAATTAAAATGCCAGTTTGTAATTTCATATGGTCAGTGTTACGTTATGATAAAGTTACAAATGTTTGAGCATGTTATGGTTTGTTCCATAAGCATATGTAAGTATATTTAAAGACAACTACATTTGGTGATCCACTACAACTGTCATCAAAGCAACAAGAATCTTTTCAAATTAATCATATGCATTCATTTCTTGATCCTGCAGTGCAAGTTACTGTAAATAACTGTAAATAAAGGTGATCTTTTCAGTTTTCCAAAGAGACGCTAAAACATATATTACTTACCTACATGCTAAATTTCATGTGACGCCGAATCTGGAGCTGTGAAGTCTGTGATTCCAGCAGAACAATTTGCCTCTTTTTGCTTGCTCTGCTAAAGGGAAATATTTGCTATTGGTCACACAGTCACACTGCTTGTTGGTAAAAAGTTACAAAACAGCTTACTCTGTTCAACCCTTCTAGAGTACTGCACAGACAGCAAGTCTGTCGAGAGCTCATTTGGAATGTAGATTTTTGTTGAAGTGGATTAATCATTTTACTGATTAACAGACTACATTATGGACATTGTTTCTCAATATAATGGTAAAGTGTACATTAATAATTTAAATAATGTAAGAAGAAAGAAATAAGGCAGAAAGAGATTTATGTAAAAAAAAATAACACATTTCTGAAATGACCACAATGCCTAAAAACAGTTCATTTGATTTTACGCATTTGATGAGTTTAATGCAGAATTTTTTGGTTAAGCATGTGGTTAAGAGAATCACCACAAGGTGGAGCCACTATAAAAGATTTTTGCTACGGCTTTGCTGCGGCTTGAAGAACTACCTTGAGAGGATGCTCAGGTGAAGGACTAGACATCCGTCAACCCTTCAGGTATCAGCACCTCCCCGCAGCTCTGCCAAGCGCGTAACAAGCCTTTTGCCTCTGACTCCATCTCTAATTTAGTGGACTTCTACAGACAAAATGGCCAATGGAGGAATACAGCTACTCGGATTTACTTTGGCTTTTTTTGGGTTCATAGGCTTAATAATCTCCACAACAATGACTGAATGGAAAATGTCATCTTATGCAGGTGATAACATTATCACGGCTCAAGCTTTGTATGAGGGTCTCTGGCAGTCCTGTGTGTACCAAAGCACGGGTCAGTTACAATGTAAAATCTATGATTCACTGTTACAACTACCAGGTAAGTTGATTTGTTTATTTATTTGTTGTTTTTCATCTGAACAAAACAACTTTGTTTCTGGTTAAATAGGACAATAGTTGCATATCAAATCCCTGTTAAACATGTTTATTTCAAATATTATTTCGTCTGGTTTTTTTTTTGGGGGGGGGGGGGGTCACATCAGGTAAAACTTATCTATATTTTTCTTATCTTATCTATATCTATCTATGAATTCGTTATAATGGAGGGCAAAATTCAAACAAACTCTGAATTAGGCAAACATGAAAGTATTGATAACTTGGTATCTTCCTGCCTCAAAGTGGGATCGCACCCCTCCCCTTCTCCTTCAATGCATGTTAAGACAAGTTCAACAAATTCTTTGGATTCTTTGTCACTGAGTAGCACAGAAAGTTTTGCCGAACACATAAATACACAAACCTGAATACACAATAATACACAAATGTAATATACACTGAAGACAGTACATATTTTGTACTAATGACCCGAATTTAATTTTTCACTAAAATCCCTGATCCCTTTATTAGCTTATTTAGATTTGCTGACTGTGAACATGTTCCATGGTGTCCAATTAATTGCAAAACATCTCCCCAGTGACTTAATCAAGACGTTACTACATTACATGGCAAAAGCGGCTATTACAGGTATTACTATACAGTAGGTGTTAGTAGGTGCGTAGGTGTTTAAATCCAGCACTGGCCATTAGGTGGCACTGTTTCCTGGTTGGACTTGTAATCTACAACTGCAGGAGTGGGGTTATGTGTACTTCATACTAAATCTGTAACAGAGGTTCTGCTACCGTTTAAACAAAAAAGCACCCACTATTCTGGCATGATAAACACAATGTGTGTGTGTGTGTGTGTGTGTGTGTGTGAGCGGACATGTGTGTGCACTTGTGAATGCATTGGTGTATGCGTGTGTTTGTAATTTTTGTAAATGTTTTGTATGTGTTTGAGCGTGTGTATGCATGTGCATGAGTGTTTGTGGTGTGTGTGTGTGTGCATTCATGTGAGTGAGTCTTTGTGATGTGTGTATGCGAACAAGTGCACGTGTGCATAAATGTGCCTGTGTGTGTGTGTGTGTGTGTGTGTATGTGTGAGAGAAACACTAACCTTATCCTTCCATCTCTGTCCACGCTTCCAGTGGAGATCCAGGCTGCTCGAGGCTTCATGGTGGCTGGGATTATTCTGTGTGCTGTCGCCACCCTGGTGGCCATGATAGGTATGAAGTGCACCAAGTGCTTGTCTGAGGATATGGAGACCAAGAACAAAGTGGCCCTCACAGGAGGTGTGATCTTCATCATCGCAGGTGTGTGGACACGAGATCCCACCACAGCTCATAGCTGCTGTCTCTCACTTTAAGATAAATAATAAATAAAAGTGGAAAAAAACTGACATGTTTTATACAAGCAAATTTAGGAGATAAAACTACACCATGTGGGTTTCCATGGTCATGGATATTTTGTCTGAGTAATCTTAAATTTCTATCTTAACTTAAACCTTAACTTTACTCTGAGCTAAGATCTATCTAACCTTAACTTTACACTGAGCTAAGATCTATCTAACCTTAATATGAGCTGAACATTTTGTCTGAATAAGTTCCTGGCTGAGGTGAGCAATATCTAACCTTAAAATTACCTGAGCTGGACTATATCTAACCTTAATTTTACCTGAGCAGGACTATATCTAACCTTAACTTTACCTGAGCTGGATTACATCACTAAAATGGATTATGTCTTATCTTTACCCTGAGCTGGGTTATATCTAACGTTAATCTAATATGGATTATATCTTATATTATCATTACCTCTTATCTGACCTATATGTAAACTTAACATGGAGTTTCCCATCATAACCACAAATCCAAAATCTTCTTAATGCATAGAGAGTGTTAAGGTAGTCCTGTACTGGCGATCTGATGCTGATATTAGTTCCAAGGTTTTTTATGTTTGTTTGTTTATGTTTGGCTTCATTTTTTGAGAAAGTTTCTGCTTCAACAGTCACATGGAATTTGGTGTCTTCGTTGCAGGTATTTCGGCCTTTGCTGCCACTATCTGGTATGGTGACCGGATCAGACAGCAGTTCTACAACCCTTTGACTCCGACTAATGGAAGGTGAGTATCTTGGCAGGCTCGACTCTTTAAGAGGCACACTGGTGTTATTTCCATTGTCTTATGTCATCTTATGATTTTACAAATCTATGATTTTCTGGTTGTGTATTTTGTAAATTTAATATGTATGTACATTTTTTTGGGGGGGGGATAAAATGTAGATTTTAGTTTAGCTCAAACTGAAGAAGAAAACTGATTTTATACTGTACATAGCCTTCATCATGCTTCTGTATGGGATTAATAATAGTTCTACTCAAATGGACCAAAATGTATCTGTTTCTGTCACAGAGTTAATTTAGTTGCATCATACAGTGTGATATTCTACAGTGTGTGATATCTCTTGTACTTTGTGAACTGCTGAGAAATAGTCTATGGTGTACCACTGACTGGCCTGTGGTGAAGGTATCCATGTAGTTCTGGTGGATCCTGTGGTGAAGGTGTCCATGTAGTTCTAGTGGATCCTGTGGTGAAGGTGTCCATGTAGTTCTGTTGGATCCTGTGGTGAAGGTGTCCATGTAGTTCTGGTGGATCCTGCTGGACCTGCCTCTTCGCTTCACTGCACCGAATGCTCAAACAGGATCCTAACAGTCTGCTACTGTCTGTGGCAGATATGAGTTTGGCAAGGCCCTGTACATCGGTTGGGGGGCTTCCGCTCTGGCCATCATCGGAGGCAGTCTGCTCTGCTGCACCTGCGGGAGTAAGAGTTCCTCAGGGAAGACGCCTCGTTACCCAGCCTCCCGCCCCAATGCCGCGCAGCCTGCACCCGGATACGTATAACACTTGCTGCCCTGCCCGTCCCAGACCGGAGCACCTGTGGGGCGGCTCTCACAGGCAATCTCGCTACGCTGGGTCTGGTTCCACAACAAGCATCGCAACCATTGGATCACAACGATGTCCTTCAGAAGACTTGCTTAACAGATTCTTTCTCTCTATTTTAAACAAACAAATAAACAAACATCATCATCATCGTTATCACTATCACCATCCTCAACATTTGTGTCTCAGTGTAATGCAAAATATTTAATGTGATTTAATTTCAGCTTTAATGATGAATAAGCAATGTACAATGTAGCTGGGTTTATTACCTTTATGATAAGTCTCCACATGTATGTTGTTTATGAAAACATCTCTTCTGGTGCCCTGTGATGATTGACTGTTTTACTTTGAGAAACCAGGAACTGTTCGCTAATTGTTTCACTAACCCGGTCTTCCCAAACAAAGACATCCCAACAGCTATGGCCTCTAACTCTGTCCCTACTCACCCCCTCTAACCCTGTCAGTACTCACCCCCTCTAACCCTGTCAGTACTCACCCCCTCTAACCCTGTCCCTACACACCCCCTCTAACCCTGTCAGTACTCACCCCCTCTAACCCTGTCAGTACTCACCCCCTCTAACCCTGTCAGTACTCACCCCATCTAACCCTGTCCCTACTCACCCCCTCTAACCCTGTCCGTACTCACCCCCTCTAACCCTGTCAGTATTCACACCCTCTAACCCTGTCCCTACTCACCCCCTCTAACCCTGTCCCTACTCACCCTCTCTAACCCTGTACCTAAGGTTTAATTACTTCCTTTACTATATACAGTGTTTCCTTGCTGAATGCTGAACAATTTTTACTTGAGCTTTTACTCGTGCTTTTATAAGATCCATGCAAGCATGTTGTTTTAAAATTCAAAGATGCGCTGTAAGATCACCAAGTTAGTTAGACTACATGAATGTATCTATTCATTCACTTCTCCCATAACACAGAATAACCACAACATGTTTACTTTTACATCAACAATGACTCACCAATGACATAATAATATCTCTAATGATATAATAATAGGTCTTTTGCTCCAACACACACCCAGTGCGGCATAAGAGCAGAGAATCTGTAAAGACACGCAATAGTTCCTCCAGCAAGAGTTCCCTGCTCAGCACAACAGCCAAGCATGAAGAACTAAAAGAAGTGACTGTGAGCATTTCTCTAATTATATAAAGCAGTGTAACTTTGGAATAACCCAAGGGAACAAATAGGTGCAGCTGTTTTAAAATGTGACATAAAATGCTGCATTATAGAATATTATATTCTGACATCCAAGAGATCACCACGTGCTAAGCATTTCTTTAATTTCACGACGTTTGTATTGAACTGAGGAGCTGATTGGCTGAATTCACCAAAACGCGCGAAATTGTACACATGAATGACGGCGGTAAATCCCGCCTCTTCACACCGCTTCGTCCATGTAGCCAAAATCATTATTGTCACACCCACATGCTGCCACATGTCCTTGTCATAATCTCAGACCTTATACAAAGTGTTTGTTAGCGCTCGTTTGTACTACGTTTTACAATCTGTATACAGCCTAGGGGCCGTGTGTGCGCGGGGTGTGGCGACTGCACGTGCCTGTACTCGTTCGCACCTAACCGCAGGCGCTGTTTTATTTCGACTGGTGGAGTCACAGTATGACCCTGTGAATAGGCAATACTGAGTTCACGGCTCCAGCACGTTGATGCTACACACCATGAGATTTCACAAGACAGGTCCACACAACGGGTTTCTTTGTTTATCTGTGTTCTTATATAAGGTGTCTGATATTATTTAGTAAGTGGGCGGGGTTGTTTGGGGGATGATCATGAATACGGCCATGAAGAGTGTAGGTAGGAGGACGTGGAGCAAGTTACTGCTTCCTTCCGCCACCTGATGGAGCAGCAGCCGAATATTTACTGCCGTAATGAGACGTGCTGACCATGTCACGATGTGTAGAATAGCGCCATCTGCTGTCTGGTCAGTCACGTCGTTACAGCTAATCCTATGTCTGCTGTTAATAGCGGTGGTGGTTCGATACACATGAATCAACGCTGTGGTTTCATATTCATGGGCAATAATATTCCTTTGGTGTCTTCGTTGCAGGTAGCTGCGACTACAGACAGCTACCTGAATGTACTGTACCTATCAAAGCCTCGTCGTGTTGGCATGTATGTAAATGTACATTTTAACGTGATTAAACAGAAGCTCAATAACTTTCTTACACGTTATAGTGAAGCATTCCACTCCAGCTTTGCCTCTAGTCTTTAATGTTGTCTGAGTAAAGTGCACGTGTGGACATTTTTACAAGGTTCAAGTCCTAGAATACGCCCAGAACCGCCACATTTTCATGTCCACCGTTATTTCACTCTTCACACACATGCTGACCTCTCTGAGAAATAGATTACATATATTTCCCACAGTTATTCTATTCTAAAATAATCAGATTTTTTTTTCACTTCCTCGAGAGATGAGTGAGGGTGAAGAAAAGAATTGGTTGGGGGTGGGCGCGTGACAAAAGCTTATTTTTGCCACAAGAGGGAGCTAATGTATTATTTGTTAACAGCTGTAGAAAATGAGAAACACATTCACCATAAATCTAATATATCCAAACCTTTGCTGTTTAAACCTTACCTAACCCACAATGAAAGCAAATATAAATGTTTTACATTTTTGTTGTGTGAAACAAATTTTTCTGCTCACGAATTTAGGTCAGACACATTTTTTTTTAAATGCCACGTCAAGAAAAATACATTCAGCTGGAATAGTAGACTACATTATACATTATAATGAATAACTATGATAAATGATTACATTATAAATTATAATGATTAACTATAATAAATGATTACATCTAATTCAGAGATTACTCTAACCTGGTATCACATTTGCAAGAAAGACAAATATAAGATTTTGCTTCTTTATATTAATTTATTTTTGAACCAAATATACCATACTCAACTAAACGTTACAATAATTCGATATATAAACATTCAGTTTATGGGAGTGGGGTATATTGGCCATTAAATAACCAAGCTTATGTATCAGTCATGTGTGGACTCATTCTCTCTATGCACTGCAGTAAAAAAAAACACAAATGTTTAAAAGGAAGGTGTTCCATTTCCTGTTTCTAATATTCAGAATCCCACAGTTGCGCTACGAGTTAGAAAAACAAGGAAAAGTGTCCACAGGGGTGGAAAAGTGTCCACAGGGGTGGACTGTGAGAGATGTGCGTGTTTCATCGAGAATGACATAAAGTCAGATACCTGACCCTAACCCTGACCCTGACCATAACCCTAACCCTGACCCTGACGTAACCCTAACCCTGACCCTGACAGTAACCCTAACCCTGACCCTGACATAACCCTGACCCTGACAGTAACCCTAACCCTGACCCTGACAGTAACCCTAACCCTGACCCTGACTCTGACCCTGACCGTAACCCTGACCCAGACCCTGTTTCTCAAATGTGTCACAGTGCTGAGATCATCTTAAATGAGAGAGAGAGTTCAGTGTGATACTTGCACTACCACTTCACGATAATCTTCATGTTACAGTGTCTTTGGGAAAGCCTTGTGCGCAGTATTCATCAAAAAATCTGTTCAGTGTTCATCAAAATACTGATATTAACCCTGCCTGTCATGACGAAATCCAGGCAGCTTCATTCATACATGCAAGAGTAAACTGGTCAATAATGATTTTTCTTCTTATGGATTTTTTTTCACTCTGAATCCAAATAGATTTATTTTTTGCTCCATAAGTCTTCAAGTGTAGTATAGAAAAGCAGTACCACAGACAGTGTAGCACCTCTGTGATGACAGACTACTGTTAGACACTGAAGAGGGATGTTCCTGAGGCCAAATACAGGCAAAAACCATACACTGTAAATTTTAAGCAAGTTTGTTCATATTTTAAGAGTAATACCAACCTTATTTATAAATAAGTAATATATGCTCATTGTAAAACTTCATCACGTCAAGTGCATGACAGAAAAATTCTAAAAACAGCTTCAGAATAAAAGGTATTAAATGGTCCATCTGTTTCAGTTTGAGAAACTAAACAAAGTTCAACTTTCTTACCCAGGTTTATTGAAGCTGAGACAGTTTGTTGGCATATAAAGTGGTATTAGATTGAGTGATGAGGGAAATGTTTATAGTATCTGGACAGAGCAGAAAGAAGAGGCCCATCTTGGTCAGGAGAAACAGCTGAAGAACGCATTGTTCTCCTCAACTTCCTGAAGTAAAAGCCTCTCCTCCAACACCTCTGCTATAATCTCCTCAGTCAAGAGAAGAGAATTTTTTTTTCCAATCTCAATTTGAGAGCTTTTCCAGTCCGTCTTTGTATTTTTTTTTTTAATTTGGCATGATTTGGTGAGTGTTGTGACTTCTGAAAAATGTTCAAGCTTTGAAATCTGAATAGATGTTGACTGGGAGTTCCCTTGCATGAATATTCAGACACCACCATTAAAGGCATGTGATCAGTATTCAGCAGTCCCTCTCAATACTGTCAGGGCCGTTCAATCCCGTCCTCTCACTGTCTAATGGTTCATTGACTTCGACTGCTCTTCTAAGGCAGGGAAACCACACACACTCCGTCTGTGTCTTTCTTTATTAATTAAGGTGGCCTTAATACTGCAGCGCTTTAGGGAAACGTCTGGTTGAGGTTGGTTGGTCCTTCCCAGCACGGTGACCACAAACTGAGCTCTGTGTGCAAGGCTCGCTGGACGTGCCACACACGGCTTTTCGCCTCCCCCCACCCCTTCCCTGAGGAGGCCCACCGTCATGCTTTTTTCCTGCCCAGCTGACGCGGATCTAAAAGGGCCCTTTCGCTCCCCATCAGAAGCCACAAAATGGCTCCGTTCAGGCCACCCAGACCATGTCCTGAGCCAGGCAGAGCAGGGCGAGGGAGGTCTCCAAAGATGACACTTACCACTCCGCTAGCTCCAACTGAGAGACATTACTCAAAGCTGCTGGATTCCACCACTGAGTCCTGTTTGTCCAAGTGGCCTGATCCGATGGATATTAGTACGGGGCAGTGTTTGTGCCGGGTCGTCTCGGTGGTGCGGTCTCCAGAGCTATGCTGAGTGGTGAAAGGTGTTTTTTTCCAAAGTGAAGAGAGGCAAGAGAAGGGCTTCTGGGAAGGCAGCAGCCACTGGTGGCTTTTTCAGGGACGCACTAACGTGTTTAAACGCAGTTATGCTAATGTGGGCTTGCTTACGTTTATTCGTCTGCATGTTCAGACTCGGTTTTCGAGACAAAGGAAGCTTAGAACTAGAGAGAAGCGAGTATCCATATGCTGTGGAGAACCACTAGGTTTCTCTCTGCTTGCCAGGTTTAAAGATATCTAACGTCATATTTAGACCACATGGATGTAAACTGAGGTTTGTCTAAGAAATTAAATACATCTCAGAAGTAATGGTGAATGTGAATACGCTTTAGGTCAGTGTGTTCAACTTCTTGGTCTAACAAATCAATCATTTACCTAATGAAATGAAATTATCTAACTTACGAAATGAGTGTTATTGCTTCATCAGTGTAGGGGGGTTGGGTGTGTTCTGGTATGGTTCTAGTACGAGTGTATGCTTGCATCTAACATTCATGTACTGAATTTGGAGTTTACAAGCTGCCTGCGTTCCAAGGCCTGCTTTATTAGATACACCCTTCTCATAAACTGCTTTATTAGATACACCCTTCTCATAAACTGTTGGTATGCACAAATATTCCAGCTACCGTTATCCAGTTTAGTATACAACAGTTCTCCACTGCTCTGTGGATATTATGTGGTAACAGGACTGAGGATGTTGATGGTAACAAGGTTGAGGGTGTTGATGGTAACAGGACTGAGGGTGTTGATAGTAACTGGACTGAGGGTGCTGATGGCAACAGGACTGTGGGTGTTTGGGGCAGTGGTAGCTCACTGGTTAAGGCACTTAATCGGAAGGTTGCTGGTTCAAACCCACCTCTGCCAAAGTTGCCACTGTTGGGCCCCTGAACAAAGCCCTTAACCCTGAACTGCTCAAGATGTATTCAGTCACAATTGTAAGTCGCTTTGAATAAAATGTAAATGTTGAGCTGTAACAGGACTGTAGATGTTGAGTGGTAGGAATTAGGTATTAGTTGTTGTAGGTTGTCAGCGTGGTCACTGAGGTGAGAGGTGTCTCTATGCTCTAAGATGGACAAGAGGATGACTGACATTAAACTGTGCTGGATTAGATGACTGACTTAAATTGTGAACCTGTGAGTGTTTTCTAAAAAAACAGCTGTTGAGTATATAAATAATAATAATAAACAATTCACCCGTCATACACATAAACAGCATATTTGTTAAAAGGCTACACTGTATAATGAAACTCAGCATGCACTTCCTCACAGGACACAATGAATAAGAGCATAGAATATATGAATTCTATTCTATAAACAAATACATATAACATATGTAACAGATACAAATAATAATTATATATATAAACATATTATATAACATATATAAACATATAATAAGATTAGAATATATGAATAAAATATGTAGCTTAAAATATATAAGATACATATTCAAACATAGACTGAACACTCATCTATTTGTAGAGTATTTCAGTGACCATTGACCCTACACTTATAGAACTCTACTGCTGAGTAACTTTAATTCTAGCACTTATCTGGTATTGTTTGTTACCGCTCTCATTGTTCTCTAACAAAGCTCATACCAGGACTGGCAGATTTTAGCAGTGATCTAATTCAAAGGTATACTGAATTCTATCCTACTTACTGGCTAGGATGTATTCTGTGAGGAAATGACAAAGAGCACTTTTGTAAGTCGTTCTGGATAAGAGTGTCTGCTTAATACCTTAAATGTAAATGTAAATATAAGATTAGAATATATTAATAAAATATGTACATTAAAATATATATATAAAAAACCAAAGAGTGGCATTCACATTGTCTACAATATTTGCTATGAATTGTGAGGCCAACATATTCCACAACCCCCAGGAACACCGCGGTGCAGCCCAGCACTATGCAACTGTGCTCCAGATCAGCCAAGCAGACGTGAGAGTAGAACTGTGCTCCAGATCAGCCTTGCAGCCAAGCAGACGTGAGAGTAGAACTGTGCTCCAGATCAGCCTTGCAGCTAAGCAGACGTGAGAGTAGAAATGTGCTCCAGATCAGTCTTGCAGCCAAGCAGACGTGAGAGTAGAACTGTGCTCCAAAGAGAGAGACAAAACACTCAACTCATAAATCAGCGTCAACTGGGCAAAGTCATCAAGGAAAAATGGCAAAAATGTTCCTAATCTCTCTCTCACACACAGACACACTCAGAATTGTCTAACTGTGGTCCTTTTGGCTTCTTGCATCTTTGGAAGTTTTTGTATTTAGCCTGATGTAATTATCACAGGTCATGTACTGTACACTTCAGTTCTGACAGTTTAGAAGTTGTTGAATTGTACGGAATTGTTCTTTTGTGAGAAGAGGCTTTTTTTTAATGCTTAAATTAAACAGCAGATCCAGCCAAGTGATTCAAAGGTGTGTGTATGTGTGTGTATATGTCTGTGATTCAAAGGTGATTCAAAGTGATTCAAAGGTGTGTGTATGTGTGTGTATATGTCTGTGCACGATGTGTGCATGTGTGTGTATCTGTGTGTGCACGGTGTGTGCTGGAAACCACAGATTCAGTGTTTGTATAATTTCAAGTGTGTGTTCCATGGAACAGTAGATCAGTATCTACTGTCATCCTTTCACACACTGACCCTCCACGCACATACATGCACACACACACAAACATCTAGTATAATAGAGTGAAACTCTCCACACACACACATGCACACACACACAAACTTCTAGTATAATAGCTATAAAGCAGTAAAAACCGTGCACTCAGTGGTGCAAAGGCCTGGCTGATTAGCACGCTACTCTTAGCCTTGCTCTTCGCTGCTGCTCTGGCCAGTACAAACACAGGCACATCTGGTAAAAAAGGTCTCTGGAGAAGAACGATGGTCCTTGAGCCACTGGAGCATATGAACGCAGATTATCTTCAGCATGGGAATCAATCACGTGGTTTGCTCTGGAGGACTGGGCCACCCCTCATGCTGGAGCAGATCTAGCACAGTCTACCTGCTTGCTTTGTGTTCCTCTGCTTTCTGAGTGTTTGTCTTCACGTGTGACTTTGTGTTCCTCTGCTTTCTGAGAGCTTGTCTTCACGTGTGACTTTGTGTTCCTCTGCTTTCTGAGATCTTGTCTTCACGTGTGACTTTCCCATTCCATTCATTTCTTATTTGAGCTAAGTAACATTAGAACTCTATTAAAGATTTTTCAGTAAATAACAAATTGCTGACCCACATTCAGCCATTCTAGAACCTTCTTCTCTGTTGTGTGACACAAGTATCATACGTGAACTTATTTGTACATTCATTTTTGCCTACTTTAGAAATTATGCAGTGTTCTCCATTCAGTGTGAACTCAACTGCTTCACCCAATAATTTATAATAGGCCAAACAGTAAACTGGAAATAAAGCACGATTGCTTTTCCTGATTCTCCCGGTGAACTCCCTTAAAACGTTCTTATACGGTCATAAACAGCTCCATACAGTCGTGTAAAGTTTTAACAGCTGTCTGAGACATGCGACTGTCCCAGCTGTTTTCCCACTGAATCATCAGGCCCTCGCTGTCATCGTGTGAAGAGGTTGAGGAGATGTTAGTCCTTATTTGTGCAACTGCTCTTCACAGACAGCCTCTTCTGTGTTGGATTCCAGTGAACAGGAAGCACAGAGGAGATCCTATCAGCACACACATACCTGCGAATTATACCTCTGAAATATGGGTCACCTGTTGTTCAGATGTCATGTTTTTTTAATTTTGTTTGAAATGTTACATTAGTATATGTTTTACATTAAAAATAGACATAATTTAACAGGCAAAGTATATTTTTATTACTGACAAAATAGTGTATTTCTTGTTACTGTTTGGCACTAAATACATTTTATCAACAGAACTTAACATCCATATAATGCAACCAGGAAAAAAGAAAACAAACCTGATCTTTAGTTTGATTTCATGGTGACAGTCAGGATTTATTTTAGTTTTTCCTTCTTTCCTTTTTTTTTTTTTTTTTACTTTTCTTATGGTAAATCTGTTCATCTTTTTACCAAAATCTTACTTCATATTAATTATTATATGGATATTTTTGTGTTCAGGTATCACCACACAATTTACTTTATACTCCACCTCCTAATACATGAAATCTTGGCAAATGTTTATTCTATTTCTAGAATATTTCTGTCAGTATGAGGCGTCAGAAATCCAGAAAAAAACCCTGTGTAAATCTCAGTTCCTAACAGTCAGTCATTACACGACCATCCACGCCTAAATCGACCAGCCTAAACTGAACACTAACTCCACAAACCTGTCTACCCCTAATCACCTCCATATATAAACTCAAGTATTTCTATTACTCTGCGAATTCCATTACTCTCCGTGTTTGTGGATTTGTATTTCTGCTCTCATCTCGCGATTTTTGACCCTACCACGGTCACCCTAGTTTTCGTTCCTGGATGGTGTTTTTCATCCTATTACAGCCTTTTTAACCAAAAGAAATATTGTTGTAGACCATTCTCACAATGAGAAGTGTAACATTTCAGTCAAACACGTAATTTTGGTTCAGACAGCGTTGTGGACACGACCGGGTGATGAATTCTGCCTCTACAGGTTGTAGAGGAAACACTAAAACTTTCTGACTATCGAAGCGTGGAGACAAAAACATCCATTTCAGTTTACCAATTGCGTGCGTAACTGATCCACAATGGAAGGACTTGGATGGAATTTGTAGGCGCACGCAAAGCATGGGGCACGCGCTTCACCTGCCTTATGAGCAACGACGTAAGCGAGACAAAAAAATAGCAAGAAGACAAGCTAAATACAGCATCTTTATTTACATTTTATACGGGAGGACACAGATTTCTTTTTTCCCCCTTTTGTATATAGATTCTAGGTTCACCACTGGATATGGATATGACATTTTGTTATAAATAAGAAAGGTTTGATTACAAACTGTTCATTTTTTCCAAAGAGGTCATTAGATGTTAAACCAAAAATATTATTTAATTTATAGTTATATATAGTCCTTATAAAGGTACCCTATCCAGAAAACGCCCAGAAGAGATGAGACTTACTTTACTTTGTCGGTTAGAAGGAATTTTGTTGGAAGTTGTTTGTTTTCTTCTAACATTATGAAAGATGTTACACCAAATCTAAACAGCAGAGGGTGTAGTTACTGTGTCCTGTAGTACAGTTCTTAAACATTTGTTAACCTTTATACGTACTAAGAGAAAGTCGATGTCCGTCTAAATGTTTTGAGATTGAACAGTACGTGTATTACAGTCCTCCCCCGTGGGGACAGATAATGTAAGGTGTCCAGTCCCGTTAAGTATTACCACAGAAACGACAGCATAATCTCTTGGAGTTAGTGGGACTATATAGGTATTAATACATTTTCCATATAAGTAACTGACTAACCAGCAGAATTCCAATATCAGACCATCTCTTATTGAATGAGGACTTGTTTTAAAATACTTTTGTTGAGATAAGTTACTTTTAGCAACCAGTTTAGTACCATTTACTCCTAAAAGAGACTTTTAAGTGTTTTTTCTTAGTAAAAAATAGATTAATTGTAGAATTAAATATATATGGACCCAAACCCTATATATAATATTAATTCTATATGTATCTTCTATTTGACCATCATAATGCAGGTATAAAGTTTCATATTGAAGATTTTTGAGCTTTGTTCCATTTACCTTCTAATATGGTATTCAGTGTAGAAAAGTCAATACATTAGGGATCCTGTGGCATGGCTCTTTCCTTATGACATTTTACTTAATAAAGTTTTCAGTTCATGGAAGCTGCGGAAGAGAATAAAGCTCTCATCACCAATCAGATTAGTATAATCCAATATATCTAAAACAGATTAGTATAATCCAATATATCTAAAACAGATTAGTATAATCCAATATATCTAAAACAGGTGTGATGTTATTTGTGATATTTCTGCCTGTCATGAAATCATATGTTTACTCAGTTACATTATGTACTTATTTTATTCTTTTTGCTAAGCATATGATTTTTATGTCTTGTTAATAATCCTTCTGAAGGAAGCAGGTCAGACAGCAGTTTTCAAGAAGCAGTTTGACTCTTGCTTTTGGGAATCAAATTCATGAAGCACTGACTTAAAGGCAGATGGCACATAAACATTTCCCAATTTCATTTACAATCAATTTAATCAATTTTAGTTTTACAATTTTAGTTTAGAGGCGATTAATTCATAGTTTTGTCAAGTAATTGTTTTTTCCAGTATTTAATATTGTAAAGGATCCAAACTAAGGAGATTTTCTGTCATAGAACTGCTGATTTTAAATTTAGATAACATCTGAACTGCTCACGTGTGAACTGCTCACGTGTGAACTGCACACGTCCCTTTGGTTTGTTGTGTCTAGAAATCAACAATCTCAGAAGTCAACTTAGTTTATTTTTATTTCTTAAGAATTTGCTCAGTTTCATCATACACTTGCTTAGGCCAAATTTAAGAAGCTCAATTTTTATAAAATGCTTTCTATCTTCTTGCTATGTAGAAATCAGTTGTAATTGTTAGAAGTGAATTTATCAGAACGAGGTTTATTTAGCCTGCAAGCAAATAATTGACACACAAAATAGGTTAAAATTGGACTGGTATTTACAAAACATTCCAACACATCATTATCATTCAATGTCTTTTCAAATTTGGAAAAATGTGTGACGTAGTTTGTCAAACAGCATCTCAAATAATTCTGCATTTTCTTGTTACCCTGTGTAGAACTGTAATGACTATTAAGAAGTAAATTAAGAATTTTTTAAACCATTGCATATTGACCGGAGAGATTACAAGAAGGTCACTGGTTTTGAGAAGGTCACTGTTTATGTTGTTTCACTTTTTAATAGATTAACAATAGAGGTAAATGGTTCGTATTCAATATCCCTGTTCAGATTAGCTTGGTGGTAAATGTATTCTCGAAATCACTGTAACATCAGTGGAGAAAGCTTTGTTGTCAGCCTTACATGACTCAGCAGTTATCAGAAACCCAAAATAAGTCATATCCTGGTGTCTCTTTAGATAGTCCTGGAGTGATGACATCAGCAAAGTGGCACAGGAGAAGTGAGGAACAAAAAACCTTCCCAGAGTTCATCAGAAGCTGGAATGGAGAAGATGCCTGATAGAAGGGCAGAAGCAGCACACAAAAACCAGTGTTGGACCTGCGTAAGGTTCAGTTGGAGGGTGCGTCCATTCACTGGAGATGACCAATCACAGCATGACTTTACCAAAACCAACACAACCTTTTCAACTTTTGCCTGGAAAGAAGGGAAGTGTCTTTGTATTTCTAGGGATGGAGAAGTGTGGGAGGAAGTAAAAAGAAAAAGAAACACTCAGAAATCATGAGGGGCCGACTGGATCCATTCCAGGTCTCTCTCTCTCTCTCTCTCTCTCTCTCTCTACCTCTCTATACCTCTCTCTGTCTCCCCCATACACACGCACATGCACACAGACATGCAATCACTCTTTCACACATACATGTTCTGTCTTTCTTTCTCACACACTCACAGTTCCTCTCTCACAGTCTCTCTTTTCCTCTTTCTCTCTCTAACTTTCTCTCGTTCTCAGCATCTTGTCTGCAATGTGGTTCTCATTGTCCGTCACGGTGCCTCCCTTTGCTTGGTCTGCAGATTCCTTTTAAAAAAAAAACACCAAGACGCTATATAATCCTTCCATTTTTCTGCCATTTCCCTCTGCTGTAAGATGGAGGAAGGACCCACTGGACTGGACTGTTAGATGGAGGAAGGACCCACTGGACTGGACTGTTAGATGGAGGAAGGACCCACTGGACTGGACTCCATTTGTGCAAATCATGTACATAAAAGGTGTTGCTTTTTTCCACAGCACTTCACAGTCTTCCAGTTTTACTGGAGCCACTGTGGTTGGACCAAACTGTGGTTGGATCAAACCACAGTGGAGTTTAGAGGACATTGCCAACACTCGTAATCACATTTCAAAATAGTGAATTTACATATTCTATGATTACAACAGAAATGTTCTTGGCAAACACCAGACAGAGCTGAAAACTAGCCAACATCGTTAAGCTTCTTGTTTGGTTTTCAGGATCCAACATGATCTTTCTGTGAAATGTTTCCCACTGTTCTGAACAGTTCCCATGAGCCTCTCTGTAGAGCAGCTTTGAAACTCTTGTCTCTCTTCAGCTAACGCACAGCAAGTGGGGTTGTTTTTGGTGGACACCATCTCCACGGTGATATCACTGTGCTGAAGGGGTGCCTGTCTTATTTTGGAACTTCTTACCTGGTTCCAACATTCCGCCTGTGCTTTGCTCTTTCTGCCATTCAGGAAATGGGGGTTTCGTTTTATGACGTCCCCTTGGCTTTCTTTGTCCAATACTGTCAGAATAATGTACGTGTGTTTTCATTTACCGAATAGTAGCAGCACATGCTCACTTTTCCTTCGGTCTCAACATCAGAAAGCAGTCAGCAAATGTATGTTTTAACACCCCTCGAACCCTTGTCACCATAGTGCAGTGTGTGTAGATAGCTATTTAAAGGGCTTCATCACAGACTGAATTTCCCTCACTTTATTCGAATAAAACATTTTAATATGTAAATATTGTTACATTTTTTTGAAACCATTCACTACCCCAGTCCACGAAGTCCATATATGGAATCAAAGCTGCTAAAACAGCCCCTTTTGGAACATTTGAAATGGTGTGAGGTCAAGCTCATTTACATACCGCCACGTATGTGGCCTACAGCAATTTAGCCCAGCCCGTAACATTGCCGTTCTCAGGCATGTTTCAGCTCTGAATGCTTTTTGAATGAGGGACAATGTAGGGTAATCAATCAGAACAGAGCTATTTTATCTTATAACTGACTTGAAGGCACTGTAACAGACACAGCCTGTTTAATTCTAAAGGACAACGAGAAGTTGGAAAATTGTGTGGAACCTACAGCCACACAAACATTGTAAAAGTGGACATCAAGGAAAAATGACACAAAGGAAAAATGTAGGATATGGGCCCTTTAAGTAGGTTGTCAAATTTGCATGTTGTTTTGTTTTGGGGATCAAATCCATGATGCAGTGACTAGAACATACATATGCCTAGAAGTAGCAGTCCAGAAGATCCCCAAAGAGTAGAGCCCCTTCTTCTAAGATGTTAGAGTCTGCTGCCAAACTGTTACATAGACGTGAAAACATAATGATGAACTCGACTCTGACCCTTCTGAAGAGTTTGTTCAGCCTCTGTGTGCAGGGAGACGTTCAGGGAGGCGTTCAGCAGATCTCTTTATTTTAACTAGGGTTCTTGCTTCAGTCTATAGGCTTAATCAGCATACGCACAGACTTCATGGAGTAGAAGCCTCCTCCATAGTCGGCCCAGAAGATGCCGTCCTGGAACTTGCTGCGGTAGACTCCGCCCGAGTACCACACGCCGTTCAGGTTGGTCTGCCCACACGCGTTGTACCACCAGCCACCCTTGTGGAAATGGGCGCAGTTACCTGGCAGAAGACAGTTTAGTGGATGATGGTGAGACAGTCCGGTAGAAGGAGGTAAGACAGTCCAGTCAGGGGACATGAGACAGTCCAGTAGAGGGAGGGAGACAGAGGGTGAAAGCGCGAGCAAGACAGAAGTTATTGGAGAAAAAAAGTAACGTTTCATTTTTTAACCAAAATGGAAAAAAGTTCTTTTTTGTGTTTAAAATTAGGTTTATGGTTTTCACATATAATACATGTATGACACATATATGACCTTGTGGCCTTACAAGGAATTTAAAACCAAATGCGTGTGTGAGAGAGAGAGAGAGAGATTTATCCATTAATAACCTGAAAAGGCATCTTTGTCGCGGTCCAGCGTGGTGAACTGTTTGCCATTGTGACTGGTTAGCGAATCTCCAGCATTGCCCTGGTAGGTGCCCAGTCGCAGGCGGTATGCCTCGGACTCTGGCTCCAGGTGGAAACTGCTGTATGCTGCATACACCTTTTTCTCCATCCAGTCCTGTAGCTCCACCAGCAGCTTGTAGTCTCCCTGCCTGCCCAGGTTGTAAATGTTCTCGAGCCCCAGCCAGTGCTCTCCGTCTATGTTGCCGAAGCCTTTCTGGAATAAGATGGTGAGGAAGGAGAGTTTGTTTTTGTAAGTGTTGCTGCGTTTCACAGGCATGTTATTGGTGAACAGGAATGACTGTATTTTTTATTAACTTCCATCCTGATGAATTGGAAGAGTTTGAACAGTTCTCTGGTACGTGAGTTTGAACTGTTTGAACAGTTTTCTGGCTAGCAAGCTGGAACATTTTGAACAGTTTTCCTGTCACATGAGTTTGAACAGTATGAACAGTTCTCTGCCACAAGAACAATGTGGCAGACAAAAGCACACACTTGATGGAACAGCACGGGCGTTCTCATTAATCGCTGAGTCTCTGGTTCTTCCTTTAAAGCAAAAACCTCAGACGCCACAGTCTACTTGAGCTGCTTTTCAACCACTATGAGATTCTGGATCGTATTTATCCTGCTCACGTCTGCATTGCGTAAGTGGGCTCCGTTTGTGGCCAGCATCCGCCACTGACAGCACACAAGTAACTTAAACTTATTGATTCCAAACAAGGTTTCTCATTAGCGTTTGGGAAGGGGAAATGTCTTGGGGTTTCCAGAGGCCTTTTTCCCTGCTGGTAGCCTTTGGGGATCTGTGAGTCAGTGTTGAATAAAATAATGGGACGTCTGTTCCCTGGCAGAGACCAGCCCAACACTCAATCACACGGGTCAGCTTAGATAACATCCATCTTGTCCTCACAGTTTGATGCAGTGACTGAAATGGGGGCCGACTGACCAGAAAGAAAACAGAGAGGTTCCACCACAGTGTGTGTCTTACTTTTACTGACTTCTGTTTTGGAGTGAATGTCAGCTCTGTCTCTTCAGAATAATGACATTTTATAGGTGAAAAAGCACAAATTTTACACAAGCAAGTTTTTAAGATTGTGTTATAGTGTGTTATTGGACAATGCAGGCGGGTTTTTAAAATAACTCTTAAGTTTTAATGGTCACAGTTCTTTGGTAGAACACTGTGTGACTGAATTCCCAAATTCATCTATTTATACTCGTGACCCAGTTTCAAATCTCTTGGCAAAAAGAGTTTTGAGGGAGATCAAGGTCATTTCTTCATTCTCTCTAGCAGCTTTTCTCTCACTGTTCCCAGCCATGTGTGACAGTGCTAACACAGCGGCTAGCACTGTGCGTTATCAGTCGGAAGTTGTGGGCTTTTTAATGAGGAACATCACAGGATTTCAGATCTGGACATTCACAAGCAGGGAGGGTGGGAGTGATGTGGTAAAGGTCCGATTTTAAAGCCATGAATAGATTCAGGTACATTGTGCTGGTAATGGATTGTATGAGCAGAGCAAAAGTGAATCTCTGTGTCTCATGTTGTCCAACAGTGGTGCACCAACCTGCAGGTTTGTTTGAGGAGTTTTATGTGATCGTACCTGTTGTTGATTCCTAAAAGCTTGTCAATAAAAAAAAATCAATGATTGCATTTTCATATGAGGACAAAATCATCAAAATAAAATATTTTGACATTGCTTGTCTTATTCTATCATGCTCTATGCCTGACACTTGAGTTTTTTATGCATTATTTTTGTGATTTGTACTGATTGCTCTTTCAGCGATTCGATTTCACCTTATAATTCTCCCAGTTTCTGAAGAAGTTGATGGATCCATCTTTCCTCCTCTGGATGACGGTCCAGCCTCCTCCATCCATGTCATGTTCGCACCACGCCTGCATCGGCCGCTCACTACCGTCGGGCTTCAGCAGGTACATCCCGCTGGTGCCGTGACCCGCCTGCATCGCGTGGAAGCAGTCGTGGAAAGGACCTCAAAAAAAAAAAAAAATCCACCAAAAACAAGGAGAGCAGAACCAAAATCACAATTCCTTCCCACATCTGACAGCTGAAACGTTTTGAAAACAGTTTATTTACCAGGAAATGTCATTCCAAAGTTTCACATTGGTCCTTATATATTTGAGGTAAGAGTGTCAAGTTGAACATTTCATCGGGCAAAGGTGGAGAACAGCAGAGAAGTAGGTTGGAAAAACAAACTCATGCTTGAGTATTTTAAAAACTGAATGGTTGGACAAATACCTGGCAAGGTGGAGCTGCATGAATGTCACATACTTTGTGCTCAGTTGGACCAAGAAAGGCAAGACATTGAAATATGACCATCAAAAAATGTGCAAACTTTGTTTGCTTTTTAGGTGTAAAGTAGCTGACGTGTAAGAACTCCAGGCTGCAGGAATGAGCACTAAAGCCATTAGCTTTCACACATGTTGAATTCATCACTCTATTCCTTGTTATTTCTCTCGTACCTTCCAAGCTGAAGTTGCCGGCGGTTGGCTGCTTGGTGTCTAGGGTGCTCCCGGTGGGCGTTGGGCCCGCTCTGGAGCCCCTGTCCCTGGGGAAAGCCCGTCCGTGGTCCCTCTGGATCTCATTGGACAGGCGGGGCACGTGCACGGGGATGTTCTCGGGGACCACCTGGACGAGCGGCGGGGGAAGCGGTTCCTGGCCTCCCCTGCCGTACACCCGCAGACACCTCTCTTCCAGGGCGCCGATCAGGACCGACTGATTGTTTACGACGGCGGCGAGGGAGGCGAAGCGGCCCTCGAGCTCGCGGTAGCGGGAGGACAGGCGCAGTGCCTCGGCTGTGGCGTTGAGCACTCGCGCCTCGAGCTGCGCCAGCTCCAGCGAGTTGTCGCGCTTGCGGATGATCTCGTGCAGCAGCTGCATGTACAGCTGCGTCACGCGCGAGTTCATGTTGCGCGACTCCTTGCGAAGGAGCTTCATCTCGTTCACCAGGTTGCCGTCCACATCCACCACCATGCGCAGTGTCTCCATCTCGCGCCGCTGTTTGGACAGCAGCTCCCGCACGTCCGCGATATCGACCCGCGTCACGCGGTCCTTGTCGGGCAGCGAGGGCCCGCGGCTCGCGCAGATCGGCCCCGTGATCTTCTGCTCAGGGACCAGGAACGTGTATGAGCACTTCTTGGGAAGGCTGTCGGCGGTGTGGTCATCCACGGCTCTCCTCCGGCGGGACACGCCAGCGCTACGGCTGCACGTCCATGCACAGAGGAGAGCGCACAGGCCCCAGGCCACGGTCCCCATGGCAACTCGCACAGCTGGCACAGTCACCTTAAATGAACAAATCACACACACACAGAGAAACACACACATGCACACACACACGCACACACATGCCCACACACACACACACACACACACAGAAACACACAGACACAGCTCATGAGGAACTCACACACACACACACACACAGCTCAGGAGGACCTCACACACACACACACACACACACAGCTCAGGAGGACCTCACACACACACACACACACACAGCTCATGAGGACCTCTCCTCACACTTTCACGCATCTGTGGTATTTTCTTTCCTCAGGTGGTTTCTGTACCAAAACGCTTCTGCACTGAAACAGAACCGTGGAGGGGCTATAGCATACCAACAGTCTGTGGTCACACGGAAAACCCCCACCTCAGGCTATCACATCTCCTGCCAGAGTCACTGAGCTGGAGGACCTTTTGCAGGGTGGAGGTGGAGGACCTTACAGGTCTGTGTTCTCTCGCGTAAGATGTGGAGTCTTTGGTGTGTTTATATGTCTGACTATTTGGGAGAACAACAGCAACTGATCAGCACGGTGAATAAAGGGTTAAAATGGATCAGACGGCTTTAGTTTAAGGACAAAATGCTCAACCGTGTGCTTCCATCTTCCATTACAGAGAGATGGGCTGCAGTTTAAACATTATTCTAAGTAGGGAAAACTGTTGTAAGTGCCGATGAATTTCCTACAGGGTCTCCCATAATGCAGATTTGTCACAGAGTTGTATTTCTTTCTCGAGCGGACTATTGTTTCTTGTAAATGGGAACATTTGGAAGATGTGTGATGTCTCAAGTGGAAATAAGGAGCAGGCGTGAAGTGTGATTAATGCGTCTTCCAGTGTGTGCAGGTCTATTTCTGGGAGCCCAGACACACACTGAGCGAAGTGCTCATGAAGGTTCAGTGAAAGACGCTTGGATCGTGTGTGACAAAAGGTGAGCCAAGAGCGACTCTCTCCTGCTCCCTCCTGCTCTCTCTCCTGCTCTCTCCTACTCTCTTTTCCATGGCAGCTGGCAGGGCTGCTGACAGCTCTTCATTAATAAAACGAACGAGGTGAGCACAGCTCGCCAAATCCAGATTCAAGGTTGTGTGTAGCACGTTAGGAAAATTGCTGTAATTACATTTGACGGACACTGAGATTGGCCATCTGTGCCAAAATGAGCCATGCAGGTATTGGAGATTCAGCTCCAGCTCCAGAGTGAAGCGTGAAGCACTCGAACTGGATGGAGAAATGAGCACCAGTTACACACACAGGAGCAACAAAACTGGGCAATTTTTATGAAGTCGTTTGAAATCGGTGAAAATGTCCAGGCCGTTGAGCTGTCTGAAAAGATATAATGAGAGAGACTTTGGTACATTTCCCAGGCCAAACTCATTGCTGCGGTGAAACTCGTCTCTTCATCATTGTCAAAAAACTGAGACAGGTATAGGAAAATAGGCTTGATCTGCAATCATTAGGAGTCAAAGAACATACATCAGGTTGGACGTTCTCTCTGAAATTACTTAACTTTCAGGCTAGTCAAAACTTTTATTAGTCTCAATTAATTAAAAACTTTGTCTGAAATATAGCAAAAATAACCTTTAAACTACTGTAATTTACTGTTTAAGATGCTTAAGGTGTCAAACCTTCTTTTTGAGAACTTATAACCTTAAAACATATTTCATTATAGCTGCTCTCCATGAAGTCTGTGCTGAAGTTTATTAACTATCACATTACCAGCTAGCATTGTGTTAGTGATGGAGTACCAAAAGCTCCTTTTTTCAGATAATGTGAAAGCTAATATAAGTTAGTTAAACCCAGTAGTCTAAACAAGTCCCAGCTGTCTTGGATTCTGCAGAGAGTCTGGATTGTGTACAGCTGAGGAGGGACAGATATTGATAGCTTGTGCATGAATCAAGAGTGGAAACGCTGGAGCCTCACGTCTCTGTGGAGATTTGAGAAAACGGCAGACTTGTGTTTGCTAGAAATAAATGGCTTGTGTTTAAAATAAAAGACAGGCTTGTGTTTGAAACACGACCCCTTTCCCCAGATGACCAGGCCTCTCTTTCTCCACGCATCGTTTCACTGACGTAATTGACATAGTTGTCCGGCAACGATGTAGTTTTCACTGACAAAGTTCTCACTGATAAATATTTTGTTTTTGTTTGTTTTTCTAAATAGTGGATAAATTGTCAGTCTTATGCTATTCTTCATTTAACCATTTGAGCAGATTAACACTGACTGTAACTAATCCCCAGTTGTACAATTAATTTTACTAGTTTTTTTTTACTAAATAGGAGAAATCAGAGCTAAACTGAATCAGTTTAAATCATACAGTGGTTTGAAGATATAGCTGAAATGGCTTTCTTGGGCTTTCTGTGATAAAACCTAGAAAAACACAGTTAATAGTCACACCACTCCCAGCTCTGTAAAGCACCATAGGTTTTGTGGTTATTATTCTTTCCTAGTCTATAGTGCTGTTGGCAGAGTGATAGAGGAGGACTTCTGTGGTTTCACTTGAACTGGAAATAAAGTAGAAGCATCCAGTCTCTCAGTGCTAAACAAAAGAGCCATATAAATCTACTAAACAAATGATCCATATAAATCTACTAAACAAATGATCCATATTAATCTACTAAACAAATGAGCCATATTAATCTACTGCTCTAAACAAAGGAACAGCGCAGAAAGAATGAGGGAGGAGTAGGTGGAGAAAGACATGGTTGGGGTTTTAGGGTGGGACACAGACGTGTGTAGCTCACTCTTGCTGTGCTGTAGAGTCACCCCAGTGTTAATGAGGGTTAACGAGGTGTTACCCCAACAACGAGCCCTGTCTGCACTGGGGACACAGACGCTGACCGGCAGGTCCCATGCACGGCTCAGACAAGCCTGAAGTTCAGTTACTCCGACGACTTTTAACTAATAATCAGTGTTTTGTGTTGCGTTGTGAAATATTTCAAATACTGTCCAGAATAAAAAGCTTTTTAGAGGTCATGTTTCTACAGAAAAATATTTTCCTTGACAGACGAATTAAATATGTGAGAGAGTGTAGATGATGCGGAAAAGTTTCACCCGGGCTGAAATTAAAGATACAAACATTGTTAGATGCAGAATATCTCCAGTGAAACATAATATCTTGTTATACCAAAACAAGACAGAGAGTACAAACATGTTGTACAGCTTGTCACCTCCAATCTCTCTCTCTCTCTCTCTCTCTCTCTCCCTCTCTCCTTCCTCTCCCTCTCTCTCTCTCTCCCTCTCTCTCTCCCTCTCTCTCTCTCTGCTTCCTCTCCCTCTCTATCTCTCTCTCCTTCCTCTCCCTCTCTCTCTCTCTCTGCTTCCCCTCTCTCTCTCTCCCTCTCTCTCTCTCCCTCTCTCTCTCCCTCTCTCTCTCTCTCCCTCTCTCTCTCTCTGCTTCCTCTCCCTCTCTCTCTTTCCTTCCTCTCCCTCTCTCTCTCTCCCTCTCTCTCTCCTTCCTCTCCCTCTC
>JAOYMR010000016.1:9628402-9673624 GCA_025802075.1 Tenebrosternarchus preto | reverse complement strand
GTGTGTGTGTGTGTGTGTGCGTGTGTGTGTGTGTGTATGCACGTGTGCACACTCGCGCAGGTTTTCCAGACAAGCATCTGCCTTTCGTTTGCAGTTTTATAGGATTTTCTTCACCCAGTAAATATGTACTGACAAACCACAATGAAAAGAAGTTAGTGCCAAACTTCTGTGTCTCCGAGAGATGAGGGCATGATGTTCTGAAGTACTGGACACCACAAAATCTGTTTTCTCCTGGTTTCACCCCAGGCTTTATAACAGATATTCACTCTTCGTTCACATGAGCAAATCGAATTTGTCCTACCACAGAAGATAAAAAGTGTTTTAAACATTTCAGTTTGGTGAATATTTTAGTATTTTGTGTGATTTGGATGAGCAGAGCAGGTCTGCTATGATTATAACATTTTAGTGCTTGATTGTCATGTATCCCACTATTACAGTCTAACCCTAATAACAGAGAGCCAATAAACATTAGTTAGTGCTCATGAATACACGCACAAGTCATATGAAACTGGGAGGCAAAGTGGAAAGGTTTCCTAGAACGTGTTCTTTTCCCACAATGAGCCACTTCTTGTGTATGTGCAGAGTAATGTAATGTTGCACAAGTGAAGTTTGCCCCCTACTGGCAAAAGTAGAGAGTACACATAGGACAAAATGTGTATCCTAGTTCCAATTAATGACCTAATCTCCAAAACAAAAGTCAAACGCGTCCATAAATTGAGGAGGTAGCGTGTATAGTGAGCTGGGTTTAGGCTTTAGATGTTCAGGTAACAGATATTTTGCTTTGTGAAGAAGTAGTGCCTGGTATCCAAACTAGACTGAATTGCTTGTAAAATCAATTAAACTTTATTTTAGTACATTCTGTACAGTGTAATTCATTTATAAGTATTTTGTGTTTGTTTTAAAAAACACCCCGTATGACAAGGTATGTTGGTAAAACATTTTGTTACTGAAACCTGCTAATATCTAACCCGACGGCTGAAGAGTATAGCTACCACCCCCGAACAGCAGGTGGCAGTCGTTTATTTCGAAGTTGGCGTTCAAAAGCAGCACATCAATATGTGGAGCGATTTTATCACGCTTAATGAGAAGCGTTGTAGGTTTGCGTATGTCTTGTAATCTAACTACATGTCATAAATCTTGAAGATTTCCCCGCAGTATAATTATTTGAAGATCAGAGTAATCGGACGGGTCTTCGTGAGGTTCAAACGAACCCAGTTAGCTCGATGGTCGGCACCGACGTCGCTATGGCAGCTCATGCGAGCGAACTTGAATTAGCAAAAAAAAACTTAACCGATGCCATTGGTGATAACATAAAACAGTGAGTATTGTGACATTGTATCCTTAAAAAATGTCAAAACGTGTAAATCAGATACCAATATGGTTAGGTTAGCGAGTTTGCTAACTTGAGATTTCAGTGAGCGTTAGCTTGCTGGCAGTGCTAGCCTTCGCTTTTAGAGAGCTAGCTACCTATTTAGTTAGCTGCCCTTTACCTGTTTACCTACCTACTTAGTTTTGGCTAACCAGTTAACTATCATAGCTTACTAATCGGTTACCTCAGGTTAGATCGGCTGCCCTCGTTTTGAGCAACTTTTAAATATAACTAGCTAGCTAAAACAGTTTTTAGAGATAATTTGCGATAACTAGAGAGCGAAGCCGCAACTTTGGTACATCGTCGCATCTCTATGCTACTTTGCATTAATGCATTTCCAATTCCAATTTTTAGCTACTGGGCAAATTTGAAACTGTGGTTCAAGCAGAAAATCAGCAAGGAAGAGTTCGACGTTGAAGCACGTCGTCTTTTGGGACAGGATAACGGTGAGATTTGTGCTTTATATTAGGATAGCTAACGTTGCTTTGCTTTTTTCATATTCTCAGTGATAATAGTAGCGGTTGCATTGTTAAGCAGCTGTTTAAGATTAAGGTTACACTCCGTAGGTTACCATTTTTAATTTGAAAGTTTGCTTTAGGCCGTTTGTGTGTCTGGATACTTGATAGAGCAGGCATTACTTCGTATATGGAAAAAATAATTATATATATTTTTTTCTTGGCAGTCCACGTTCACAATGACTTCCTGTTGGCTATTCTGACACGCTGTCAGATTATTGTTTCCGCTCCAGGTATGATTCACTACCTTTACTGACACATGTACCTGAAGGGTTTTGACTGCTACATCTGCCAAAAATATGGTGTAACAAAACCCCTTAGAGAGTATTCTTACGTCTCAATATTTTGTTTTCACAATTCTGTAAAGAATATTTTTCCAAAAAGCCCTCCTCCCCAATTTCCTAGTTATTCTTATTATATCCTTGCTTCCCAAACTACCATGGGAAGATTTACGAGTATAGTCCTTTTCATAATTCACTCATATCTGAAATATGACCAACTCATGTTTCTTAATGAGCACAACTTATTGTTTGGGGGGGGGGGGTTGTGAGCTGCATGTAGCCTTCATAGAGGACTGATGGATTGCTGCTCCCAGCACCACGCACACAGCTATGATCTGCACACTCTTTTTCTTACAGTTTAAAATAATCTATACGTTGTGTTTCTTTGAAGCCCAACTGTGATATGTGGGGCAGACATCTTGATTCCCTGTGCAGTCTGTGTTTTATGACTGTCTGCAGCACTCTAAACAAACCTAGGGGTCTGTTTTACTCTAGTAGTTTTGGTGGTTACTGAAGATCAGACTTCTCTGAGTGATGGACATTGTTATACATTTTGGCATTTACATCTTAAATAACTAGACGCTCTCTGACTGCATGGATCCACCAAACAACTGGGTATTTCTTAATGGATTAAGAATACAAGGTCTTTCCTTAAATGAGAAGTTTATTAAATTCTCAGTAAAAGGTACTTGCAACACATTTGTAGACAGACTCATCATTTAAGTCTCAACTACTTTGCTCACAGACTAACACTGCTTTTTCCATATGATTTTTTCCTTTCGTAGTGCTATTGCAAACAGTTGAGGGGGGAAAAAATCAAAATATACTTTGGTTTTTGAATTATTATTGGGTTTTTTTCCTTTTACTTCTCTCCACCAGATGGCGCTGGCTCATTGTCGTGGCCAAGCAGCTCTACCTCAAAGCCTTGCAAGGCAAATAAAGGCAAAAAGAAATTTTCCTCCGTCCGACAAAAATTTGATGTAAGTTGTTTTTTTTTTTTTCTTGAGTGCTTTAAAATGTTTCTTCACTGGCTCCTGATGAGCCTTGAATACTGTTCTGAACAGAACACAAGAAACCCAAACCCATATAATGCTGTGGTACCACAGACCTGCAGTGAAGTTCAGTTGTTGTGAAGTGCTTGCAATGTATTATAAACACTTATGAACCCTCAGTATAAACACTTGCCTGAATTTTTAACCAACACGTACATGGACCTTTAATATAAACACATCCATGACTCTTTAGTAGTGCTGAAGGCTTACATTATTTAGACCAAAATTATTTATGTTTGTTGAGTCCCATGGCTGTTCATACAAACAGAACCTTCATTACGCTTCTGGGACACTGCACCAAAAAATGCTGATTGCAACATCTCCAACACCTTGTAGTTCATGAATAAAAAGATTCGGATTCGGACAGTCTGATGCGCTCAGTACCTTGTAAAGGAGTGGTAATTTGTTTGAGGACACCTTTGAACATTATTACTCTCTGTGATATTGGTAGTGTTGCTATATCGGTAGTATCGCGATATGGTTTAATAGCCGATTTATCGTGCAGCCGTGAGCTTGTCCGTCTGCATGTGTGCGCAGCACCGGTTCCAGGCGCAGAACCCTTTGAGCGCGGCGGTGCCCTTCGCCGTGCGTGAGCCAGGTCCGGAGGACGAGGAGTTGCGGCTCAGCGTGCACACGCTCCTATTGCCCACCCGAGGCCAGCTGGAGGCCCGTATGATGGTCACCGCCTTCGAGATGGGCCTGGACAATGTCGCAGACGATGCCGTCAACACCATGGTCTGCGCTGTTGAGGTGTGGCTGGGGAAGGGGCTTTGCTCACGTGCACAGTGGGGGGGGAAAGTATAATGTCAAATGTGTCGTTATGGTGAGTTGCCGTGGGGACGTGAGATTGTATTCTCCTCTGAAGGCGTGTGCGCGTCTGTGTGCATGAGAGGGTTTGTGAACTGTTTATGTGCTGTCAAGGGCACAAAGTTAACAAATCAGAATCGGGTTTATTTTCTGCGCATGTTAAACACACACAATGATATTTGAACTCTTGAGCACATATTTAAGTTAGGGAACAGACACAGCAGACTGGTTAGTTATGCAGAGTACACAATATGGGGAATAAACTAGACTTAAATAAAATTAGATTAAATATCACCATTTTTAAATAAGTCAGGGTTAAGTCGCCAGTACGTATATGGATGTAAAAGTTGTGTGGATTGTAAAGCGTCCATAGGTTCCTTGAAATGTTATATAACTTGGATACAACACTGTATTATTTATACGGTTTATTTCTGTTATTTACCATCTCAGTTGTTGCCTCAAGTGTTTGTTGTTCTGTGCAGGTCCACCTTAAAGACGTCATCACTGCAGTGGTGTCACGCAGAAAAGCATACCGCTTAAGAGACGGACACTTCCAATACGCCTTCGGCAGTGATGTCACACCCCAGCCCTACCTGAAAAACAGCCTGGCTGCTTACCACACAGTCACAGAGTGGTGAGTTATTACCCTGTCTGTGTTCTACTGCCTCTTCCATTAATTTTTTTTCTTCTTCTTCTTCAGGGGCAAAGTCAATATTACAACCTCCAAAAGGGTGATATTTTTTAAAATGTGCTCTTTGAAGGCTTGAGGTATTTAAAATCAGTGTTTTTGTATATTTTGGAATTTCTTTGTTTTGCAGTGATGGTAGAATTTGGCCTTAATACATTCTTTGGTTAAGACTAGTGCTGTTTTTGTGCAGTGAGCTTATAGTTGTGCTCCCCCCAGCCCCCCTCCCAGTGCCTCCCTGCCAGCTGGCCCGCCTCCCCAAGTGTCTCCTGACGATGCAGAACAGCAGGCTGCCCTGCTATTGGCCTGCTCCGGTGACAGTGTCCCCGCCCCTCTGCCACCCATTGGCATGTACGATCTACTGGAAGCCGTTCAGGTGAGAGACCCGCCCTCTTTGTTTTTGAACTATTGTGACTGTGTGCTAGGAAGGTTACTGCATTGCAAAGTTAAATTTCTCGTAATAAAAATGAGTCTATATGTACTGTTATGTTAGTATTATTTATATTTATTTTATGTTGGACTTCGTGTGAATTTATTCCTTGTGGTTTCTTTCCTCTGGTGTTTTTTTTTTTTTTTTTTTTGGTTTGTTTTTCATGCAACCTTATACTGTTTCCCTGGTTTCTGGTAACACTTTTATGATGTTTAATGTAATGGTCTAGTACTCATAAAGCAATGCGACTTCTCTAAAGCTGATGAAGTTTGAAACCAACACCCAATACAGTGACCCCTGCAACCAGTGCTGTGGGTGTAGGGCAGGACCCCTCCACCCTCCCTGGTGCTCCGGGTGTGGGGTGGGACCTCTCCTCCTTCCCTTGCACCGTGTAGCTTTAACCCTACTGTCTTGTCATGCTGTGCTGGCAGGTGCACCGGCGCGTGCTGCCGTCCCACACCGTCTACGCTCTGAACATGGAGCGCATCCTGGCCAGGCTCTGGCACCCAAGCCACGAGGAGCTGGAACAAGACCACATCCACAGGCAGCGGCTCGCCACCAAGGGGGGCCTGTTCGTCGGCTGAGTGCGCTGGAGGGTGGGTGGGTGGGTGAGGGGGACAGGCAAGGAGGTGGAAGGCTGCACCACTACCGGCCTGGTTTGTAATCCACCGTTGGACGACGACCACTCTGGCAGCACGAGTTTGACCGCTGTGCTGTCGCTTCAGTGTGCATCCAGTATGGCTGAAGTTCTGATGCGGTAAAGGACGCTGCTTTCGCTATAGTGACCATTGACGTCATGATTGCACCAGCTGTCTGGGATGTTGAAACTGGAGTGGAGTCTGGCTCCATCAGCTGAGCTCTTAACCATCATGTAGATATGCAGCGTCCAGAACAATCCTGCTCCATGCAGCCTGTATGGCACTTCTGAACCACAGAGTGGGTCCTGGCCAGGGCAGTCCTGCCTGTAGGGCACTTCTGTGCCACAGGGAACGTTTCCTGCTTTTTGTTCACATTATTGTGGATTTAGATGCCTCTGGACTGGCTACATACACTCCTCACCAACATAAAGGCGCCTTGTATGTCTACAATTGGGTTTTAAGAAAACAAGCACTGTTATTAATTTTGCACTGTTTATTTAGTTTCTGATTGCCATAACTTAGTTGTGGTGTCCAAACTAATCAAACTTCTGTTAAGTACACATGAGTAAATGTTTTGAATTGGGGCAACTTCGCTTGGTTAAGCAAATAAATTTCAGAAAACATTTTGACTAAAAACTGATTTGGTCCTACAGGATTATTACTTCCCCAAATAGTTATTGTTGGAGTGGTTGTGCTGCTGCAGAGTGCACTGTTTACCATGCTTAAAGAAGACACTTTTTAAGTGGCAAGGTCTCAAGTCTCAGTTGTGGTCTCTATAGACACCGCATAGTGTTTTATTGTCATAATTATGCGTATTAATTTATATTATATACATATGAAGTCTGTATAAAAATGGTAAGCGCGTGCCTTGTAAATGGACGATCGGGTTTCTAGCATTCCAGGGGCTTATTTGTAACACAAAACACTTCATAAAACGTCATTTAATTCCTTACGAAACAAGAGCGCCGTCATATGTTTAAAAAGATCAATATCCCTAACGGAAGTAGCCTAAAATTACATTGTGAATCGTTTACCTTTTACAAAGAAATGGCCTGCTATGATGTTTACTGTATTCTATGTATATACACAACTGACCAATACTTAAGATTTTTAGCGACTTGTATCAATCGTGTTTATTAAATTCCATGGAAAGTATGCACACATCTCAGTCTTTTTCCATATGGAGAATCCGGATTTATTCATCGTACAGTATGTCAAAGAAACGTGACGAGATTTAACTTCGTTCACATATAAAATAGTTTTACTATTGACAATATAAAACGATACAATGTTTGACAGACTTGAATATCTAAAGGTCAGCACTATATAGTACTTCATTAACGTGATAAGAATTCGGTGAAAACTATATACATGAGCCAAAACATAAGTGAAAAGTGACCCTGTCCCTTTACGTTAACATAGCATTGTCTAGAATAAACCATTAGCGCCCTTGAACAGGGTGAGGATAAAATACACAGCCGTATCAGATGAAATGTTTTTCTTTCTTTTTTTTTTAATAGAAAACTTTGTTTGTACGTCCGTATACGTTTAAGGTAGGGCCCCTCGAAACGCCTGCATCTGCTGCGTCAGAATCAGACGACACCCGCTGTTTACGTGATCCATGACCTTCTGCTTCAACTGCGCGACTTCGTCACGCAGAACGTTAGCGGCGGTGCACAGTTCGGTGTTCTGACTTTTTAAACTTTTAACCTTCTCCTCGAGCCTAGCGAGCCTTTCCAGCTTCCTCTTTCGGCACTTGGAGGCGGCTACTCGGTTCCTCATCCGCTTTCTTTCTGCTTTGATCCTCTCCTGATTTTCCATGTCAATCGGTGACAGCGGGGGCGTCTCACCGTTAATGTCGGGCACTCTCTGCGGCTCTTCTTTAAATGCCTGCACGCGAGGAGGCACACACTGAAGCTCCGTGTTTCTAGAGTTTTGCAAAGGGACCGAGTTGTATCCCATACAAGACGATGCGTCACCGTAAGCATTCGAGCCTCGGTTCAGAGCGCCAAGGTTTGTGTACTCAACAGGTTCGTTGAGACCACTACAGGTGTAAGGTGCGCCGCCCGCTTCCGTGGACACAGGTGGCACTTCTGTAGTTGCCATTCCGTTTGCACTGGAGTTCACAGTGGGCATTTGCTGCTGGTAGTGCAATTCCGCGAGTGCTTTGACGAACCCATCCGCAAAACCTTCTTGCTCGTCGGTGACGTTCTTGGGACAAAGAAACTGCGTTGGTGTTGGAGTCGTGGTTATCAAGCCGTTGCAGGACTGAATAATAAGTCGTTCCAGCTCGGGCGAGGCCAGCTTGAGTAAATTAACGTCGGGGGACGTCAGTATCTCGCACGCCTTGGCGCGCATATGAGGCTTTAAGTTCTTGGTTGGGTCGTTCAGGTTAAGCGTCATGTTGCGTTTCAAAGTTCTGTACCCATTTACTCCGACTCTTTCGTGCTGAGAAATAGCAGCATTCAATGCCTCGTCATAAAAAGTAGCCTCCATTTTAGTATGCATATGAAGTTGCGAACAATACGCTTTTCAACGTAACCCAAAAGTTTGTTTTAAGGACGCACCTTCGAAGCCTATCGTAGATTTAAACTCGAAACGTAGCCAATGTCGAAACTGTTAGCGTTCAACAACTTCTTTTTGGAAAGTTTTCCCCGACGAAAATACGATTCTGTTCGAAAGTTCTTCGGAGTTATGAAGCGGGACAAGTATCTCAGTCATAACTTGCGTTACTAACTAGACAGATTATTTTTCTTGATCGGAACGAATTTTGGGGTATGTAGATTTGTCCTTTCTTCGCTTGTACTTTGAGGTCGCAGTTCCCTCTGATATCCTTTACAATCTACCACTTCCAACGTGGAAACAAAGTTTTAGAGGCACAGTGCCTTGGACTGAAAATAAAGATGAGGTCATGTTAGACTAAATTTACTGGTCCGCGAGAGCGCGATGGGCGGAACGTTTCACAAAAACTCCACCCAACGCAGTGCTTCATGGGATTAGGTAATGCGGTTATTCCCTGAGCGGTGCACCTTGGGATTACGTATTTCTGTTGAGGATCTGATTACCAGCATTATCATAGTTTCTAAAGCTTCATACGTGCGACATCCGGTGTTCATAGTCATAGTTCATTCGCTATAATAATTTATTTTGAAATTGTGCATATAAAAAATATAAATGTTAGACAAGCCTTTTTGTGAACGAAATTTCACAAACGGAGAAGTTAATTAAACATGGGTCAGATAAAGTTGTAACATTCATTTATACAGCTATAAGAATATGACAATATTAACATGTTAAATGCGTCTTGGCGCATAGTGAAAATAAAATAGTCACTGCTGTATTTGGTCAATGTGATTTAAGAAGCGATTATCGGAAAAAAAACTGTTCAAATGTTTCCTGAAGAAAGTAAAACTACACAACATACTGCCGACCACTATGTTTTAAGGGTTTTCTTGTACTAACTACCAGTGGTTTCATATCCGTAGAATATATTTCTTTTGGTCAGTAGGCTTAATCTGTACTTCTTCGCTGTTAAAGTTGTTTTCGTTGTTACTACACCAACATGTCAATAAATTGTCCCCAGTCAAGCCCTGAGGGGTGATCATTTCAGCAATGTGTGCCCAGCCATTGTTACCATGGCTACAAAGCAACAAACATTTGAAGGTATTTGGCACAATCAATCTGAATTTCAGACCGTAAACGTTTAACAAGCGAGTCTCCCTTATCGGAGCTGTGGTGTTTTCAATACCACTGCTGTGTAATGTTTGTATTGTTTTTAAAGGGATATGTTTTCTTGAGAATGACTAAGATAAAATCGCAGATTTGGTGAAGAACTAACCACTCACTCAAGGATGACAATGAACGCATGTGTGACCTTTGACCTGACGGACACGATAGCACACAATCTTATTGTTCAGTTTGCTACAGTGAAAGAGGTTCTAGCTGGCACTGCCATATTATGCAGTAGTGTTAGTTGTACAGAATATCATATAAACTGTGGGAACATGTTCTTATCCCTTTATATTGTGCATATAATGGTGATGATTAAATTATTATTATTGTTGTTGTTGTTGTTGTCATTGTTGCTGGATATATGAATATATGAATACACGAATACCGACAATTTATATATATATAAAATTTACATACACATTTTAACCAAGTCTAATGAGGCCGTCAGGAACGTCCTAATAGTGGGCAAAATGTCTATTTATGCATAACTTTGAAATAAAAACCCGACTTCTGATTTGTTTATTTCATTTATTTATTTGCAGTTAATTTATTTAATACAGTCTGGATTAAAAATTAAAAATCAGGACTCTTTAAGTCATTTCATGTTAGTGACTGATGTACAGTGATTGCCGTTGGCAGCGTTTTATGACGCTTATGGGTTTGCATAACGTAGTTTGGTCTTTCACGCTCGCCGTAGTTCAAAGTAACCCTGCACAAGCAGTTGTTTGTTAGGATTCTTTGGAAGAATTTAACGCGCTTCTTTCATTCGTGGTAAATGTGTTTTAATGTACTATCCAGATTTAATGCGATTAAGGAGCAGAATGTTTTGTTTCAATAACGAATACCTACGAGTTTAATGTATCCTGTCAGGCTAACGTTACCTGTACGCCCGTTGCCCGTACTCCACCAGCTCGTATCGCTTTGCACAACTAGTGCAATTTAAAGATAAAAGCGAAGATTCAACGAGCTACTATTATCGAACTGTTTTAAGTATACGATTTGTCAATTTTATATCACATCAGTGACAAAATGTGACAGAAAATGAAAGGGTCAGTAGTGACCGTTTAACCTGATCTGGTGATCTGCAAACTTTAAAACAATAATGTAATTAGGCGACTTCCACAGACCGCATATAGCGTTTCTATAGAAGGACGATATAAAGTCTATTCTCTTTGGATCGAGCCTATCGGATAATTCACAAGCACCAGCTAGGAACGTAAACTAGCGCCCTCTAGCTGGATATATTCACGACTGACGACAGAAAGCAGCTGGTAAAGTTTCTTAATGTACAGAACTGATAGGAAATAGCATATATGGTGTTAGGCTGTATTAAGGTTAATTAAGAATATACTGATTAGATTTCTTACGCAGTAACCGCTGAATATTTTGCCTCACGGAGTAACGTCTTCGTCTCTTAATACCTAGGCGTTTAAATGACGAGTTCTACTGCCCTGGACGGGTATTATGTCGGAGTGGACGTCGGTACAGCCAGCGTGCGCGCGGCATTGGTTACGCGCGAGGGCCAAGTCAAAAGCACAGCGGAGGAACCAATTAAAATTTGGGAACCTCAGCCAAACTATTACGAGCAGTCTTCAGATGAGATCTGGACCAGGTGCTGCAGCACGGTGAAGGTAAAAACACGTTCCACATGGAGCAGCCATGACCTCAATCTTCCTGGAACCAATAAAGCGTTCCTGCAGACTTTGTACGATTGTCTTTTTTATTCACATCAGATCGATTTCATTTGCATAGTACTTTTTAACAAAATATATTGATGCTGTCGATGTAATCACAAAGCTTTGAATAAATGTGAGTTTAAAACCTTAATGAGAAGGACAATGGTGACCTCGGAGAAAGGAAAAGTTCCCTAAGATGTGATGAATAAGGAATTGAAGCCTATCTCACATATGGAAATGACAGAGGGTCCTTGTTGGTGTTACCAAGGGTGCTACCAAGTGGGTGCCATACTTACTAAGGCAAACAGAGGTCAGAGGTTAACATTAAAGACCTGGGAAAGATAAAGCGACGTACCAGTAGTGGTGAACCTGAAATGAGTTCAGTATGAATGCATCCAGGATTATAAGACCAAAAACAGGATAAGAGTTTACACACAGGTCTGGCTGGTTATAAATCAAAAAGGATTTGTAAAACTTTACAGGACAAGAGTTTTACACACGAGTATGGCTGGTTATAAATTAGAAAAGATATGTAAAACTCTACAGGATAAGAGTTTACACACAAGTATGGCTGATTATGAATCATTACACATATACACATATACAAACAGGATAAGAGTTTACATGTGGGTCTGGCTGGTTATAAACCATGTATGCTTAGAAAAGACGTAAAAATGTAAGACCATTTTTCAGCTGTGCGATAGCATGACTTAATAAAGTTACTGTGAAGGCTCTATGTAACTACACAAACTCATGTGACTGTTGTTGCAGAAGGTGACTAAGGGTATTGCTAAAAACCACGTGCGAGGGATTGGTTTTGACGCCACATGCTCATTGGTGGTTTTGGACCAGAACTTCCAGCCAGTGGCTGTCAGTCTAGATGGTGAGTATCACAGGGCTGTACTCCCACTTATGGACTACGTTTCCCAGAGTTCTGGTACAAAGTGAAAGCTAGGATGGATAAGCTAATAGGCCTTTTTATAAAAACAAGATAATACTAGGTGTCTGTGGATAGCTCCTGTTCACTATTAGACATTTCTGAAACCATCTAGATGTTAAAGTTCCAATCTGGATGTTTTTTTTGCCAAATAAGGAAGTAAGCTAACAAATG
Organism: Tenebrosternarchus preto; assembly: GCA_025802075.1. NCBI lineage: Eukaryota > Metazoa > Chordata > Actinopteri > Gymnotiformes > Apteronotidae > Tenebrosternarchus > Tenebrosternarchus preto. Next base: position 9,661,328 of record JAOYMR010000016.1, on the reverse strand, counting down.
TAAATGAATGTTTCACTTTATGAATTGCTGAAAGGTCCTGTAACAATGTTTCTGTTAGCAACTCCACATTAAATTAGAACTGCAAGAAGCTGTTTCTAATTTCCTGCCTCGAGTCAAGTGAAAAACTCATAAAAGTATTCATTCCTAATATCTCCTAATATTGCTGTGTACAGAGTGTGATCATGATTCCAGTTATTCACATTATTCCTGTAGGTTTCAGAATTCAGGCTTTCTCTCCACACTTTTCACATCATCTGTGTGTGCTCACCCTCAGCTGCGGACCAGAGGAACGTGATCATGTGGATGGACCACAGAGCGATGGACCAAGCCTCACGCATCACGGCCACTCGCCACAGAGTCATGGCCTGCGTGGGTGGGGTCATGTCTCCTGAAATGCAACCTCCGAAGTTGTTGTGGCTGAAGGAGGTTGGCTGCTTCCCCTCATTCCTGCCTTTGTGCCACTGATCTGGGAACTGCAGTGTGCTTTGTACAGCCTCACTGCATCCAGACACGTTCACGTTCTCCCTTCATGTTGATTGATCAGAACCTGAGGGAAAGCTGTTGGAGAAGAGCTGCACACTTCTTTGACCTTGCAGACTTCCTGTCATGGAAAGCAACAGGCTCCCTTGTAAGGTGAGGTTTCTCTTCAGGTCCTGGCCTGAAGGACCATACTGTGTTCTGGTGCATTTGTTCCTGGCCTGCAGCACAACATCTGATTTTGACTAAAGTGGCTCCCATGTTCAGTAAGGAGGGTTACTTGCTGAAACCAGGTGCTGTGCAAGTTTGGAGAAAGTACGTGAAGCACTGTAACCCATAATATTGACCACATTGTGTTTATGACAGTGTACTGGAGTAGATACGAATTCAAAATGTGCGCCTCAGTTTTGTCCACAAGGGGGTAGTGTTGAGCTAAGCCTTTAATTCCATATGTAACACACCTAATGTACATAATTCACTGTTACTGCTTGACTATCTCAGAGCGCTGTGCTCATTTTCAGTAAGGAAAGGCAGTCGGCCAGTATCTCTGTGTTCACGCTGCTCTGCTAGGGCTGGTATCTCTGTGTTTACGCTGCTCTGCTAGGGCTGGTATCTCTGTGATCACACTGCTCTGGTGGGTCTTAGATCTCTGTGCACGCTGGTTTGTAAATGGACGTACTCCCCTCCTGAGGGATGGGATGATAGTTTCTGGACCTCCATTGGTCTTGAAGATCTGCTCGAGAACAACTATTCCAGAATTGGTACTGGTTTTTTGTTTTGTTTTATTTTTGGGGTTTTTTTTGCATGTGTTTATGTAAATTATTGTTATTGTTATTATTAGTAGCAACAGTAGTATTAGTAATGTAATAACTAAAAGATAAATGATGACAGACAAATAAATCCCCACTCCCACTCATCCTGTTGTCGTGGTAACCGCACACATGGATACACACAGGAGAGAGCACCTGCAGCCCGGGCGTTGCCGTGGGAGCCGGCCTCACCCCCAGGACCGCGGCGGATCTGGGTCTTGCAGCGGGAACAGCTGTGGGCGCCTCTCTCATAGATGCCCACGCGGGAGGCCTGGGTGAGACACCCGTCACGCAGCCCACGGGTCTTACAGCTGACATGGAGCCACTGGTTCTGCCCAGCCCAGTTGGACACGTTGAGTTTGTACAAGGCGTAGTGGGTTTAAGGGTTATAGAAGATTAAAAGATACATTGTGTGCTGATTGGAGGAATCGCAGGTTGTTGTGTGAACTACATGTTGTTCAGCTTGATGATGCAGCATTTGGCAGAGTTTGCCAACTCTTTCCTTTTCCAGGTGTTATTGGAGCTGATGTGAGAGGGCACCGCCTTTCATGTGAAAACCAGCCAATCACGTCTCGCATTGCTCTCATCTGTGGGACATCTTCTTGTCACATGGCTGTGAATTCCCCCTTTTTTCCCTTTTTATGCATGCACACACACACACACACACACACACACACACACATACATACATACACCCCCACAAACACACACACACACACACACACATGCACACATACATATGCATGCACACACACCTCTAATCTGCGGTAATCATGACACACTACATTACATGTGCAGGAAATGTATTTTATGTGAGTAAATTTGAGGGGTGGGTGTGTTTTACAGGTGAGCCAGAAGCCTTTGTTTGTTCCAGGTGTGTGGGGTCCATACCTGTCTGCTATGGTTCCAGACCTCTGGCTTAATGAAGGAGGTCAGAGTGCTACTGGAAGACTCGTAAGTCCATTCCACTCCAGTTTGATCCAGTTCAGGCCCATAAGATCTTTGTAAGTCCACAGACTGAGAAAGTTTTGTCTAACTGTTTAGTTGATTTTTATCCTACAAGGCCTTTGGGAAACTGAACCTAATTTTTAGTAAGATGATATTGATTTAGCACTCTTATATACTGGTATTATTAAACCCCATATATCTAGGTGTTATATGAGGATATAGATGTTGTACATGGAACATTAATGGTGATTATTTTAACTCACCAGTTTGTACCACAGCCTTGCAAAACTGAGTGTTGAGTAAAATATTTTGTGCTCTGTTTGGACAGATTGAAGCTAACCAGAAACATGACTGGCCATGCTAGGAATAATAATGTTGTTTAGAAATGTTTTTCCAGATTGATCACATGGTCTTTGGACATGCAGCCTTCTCTCAATTAAAACAGCAGGCAGAGAAAAGGTGTGTTGTTTTTTACTCATTAGTCAATTGATTATATTAGTTCTATTAGTTAAACTCCCTCCCCTCCTTCCAGGGGTCTGACTCCCTGGAAAATAAATGTGCATTTTGAGTTCCCTACTTTAAAAAAATATTCTGAAATTAAAATTAAGTTATTTCTTCCTTCCACTGAATACCAAAAACTGCTTTGGAAACCAACTTAAGGAATCACACATAGCACGTGCTTTTAAGCAGAGAGTTTCTTTAACCACTGTATCCAGACTGGCAGTAAAACCTGTCAAACACTTTGTGTGTTTATCAGCGGAGAGCATGTTTATTCTCTCTTGAATCACCGCCTGGAGGAGATGATCAAAGACCACAAGCACGTGGATCTGCTCAGTGCCACGCTGCATGTCTGGCCTGATTTCCATGGCAACCGCTCTCCTCTCGCTGACCAGACCCTGAAGGGCATGGTGGGTGTGAAAGTGGTTTTCAGACCAGTAGGTGTGGGTTTATGATTGCTGGTAGTGTTTCAGACCAGTGGGTGTGAGTTTATGATGGACAGTACCATTTCAAATCTTCTCAGAATGTATTTTTTTTTTAATTGATATATAAAATGGAGATGCTGGAGATATTAAATGGAGATTTTGCTTCTAAATTAAAGTTTAGAAGCAAAATAATCATTCCAGATGCTAATTCAAGAATGTTAGCGTGCAGATGATAGTTTAATAGTGTCGTGGAGTGGAAAATAAAGCTTCTGTTCTACGTCCCACACAGGTTGTCGGTCTCTCTCTATCCCAAACGCTGGATGACTTGGCTCTTCTGTACCTGGCTACAGTGCAGGCTGTCGCTGTGAGTCAGCCCAGTAAACGCTGAGATGCGATGTTTTCATGCCCTTGAACAAGCGTGTCCCGTAAAAGCACACGGGCTGCTTTTCCGTGCTTGTGTCAGCGTTTCGTCCTCGTCATCTTTGCTCGTTGGGGTTGTTCCTCACAGCTCGGTACCAGACACATCCTGGACACTATGAGGGAAGCTGGGCACAACGTCACCACACTGTTCCTGTGTGGAGGGTTGAGTAAGAACCTGCTGTTTGTACAGGCGCATGCCAACGCCACAGGTGAGCCTGGAGACCCCCACACACACACAAACACTCTCCACTCCGACCGTGACCTTTGACGCCGCCAGTCTCACAGAGGCAGCGGCTGGGCCAGACTAGGCCACAACTTGGAGGAGGTTTGAACGGATGATGTGGGGATCATCCTGTGTGACAGTTACAAAAACAAAGTGATTCCACTAAGTGATACTGTGTGGAAGTACTTTTGCCCATATTGTAGTGATCATTTTAACAGTTTTATTTAATTAAGTTATTTAAATATGCTACCATAATCTAGCCCACTACCTAAAATGATCATGTATCTCTGGGTTTTACATGATGGAATAGTATCACAGCAAGTGAAGCATACATATTTTTCTGAATAATATTTCTTCTGTTTACTTTTCTGGTTTCTTTATAACTCCTCCCTCACTCTCTCCCTCACTCTCTCCCTCTCCCTCTCCCTCTCTCTCTCTCATGCAGGCTTACCAGTTGTCCTGCCTGCAGAAAGAGAAGCTGTGTTAGTGGGTGCTGCTATTCTGGGTGCTTGTGCCTCACAGGACTACAGCTCCCTTCAGGTAGACTGTAGTCGACTGTAGTACACTCCCTGACAACAGGCACATCTGTATACGCGCTCATGTACACATGCACTCCCACTATGGTCAACATGAGTACTGTCCTTAAACCGTGTGACAGTTCTCTCCACATCTAAACCCCTACAAAGATCAGAGGCTTTCCGCTGAAAGTACAAAACAACAAGTTGTGTGGTTAGGGTTGTGTTACTTACACACACACACACACGCGCACACACACACACACACAGTGAGGCTGCATCTTAAAGGAAGTGTAAATGGTGATTTGTCTGGTTGAACTCTCCCACTGATGAAAAACACAATCAGCATGAAAGCAGGTCACCTTGGCTGTCCTGGAGTCAGCGTTTTCACCTTGCTTCTGTCTGCTGGTTTCAGGAAGCTATGGAGAAGATGTCCAAAATAGGAACAGTTGTTTACCCTGATCTGGAGCTTGAGAGGTGAGCACCACATAGTCTGGGGTGTGAGGGAGGGACTTGCGTGCTGTTCGTTCATCTGTGAACAGTTCAAACCCTCAGACGGGGCGAGTGTGTTACCAGCTCAGATACACGGCGAGTGTGTTACCAGCTCAGACTCACGACGAGGGTGTTACCAGCTCAGAGACACGGCGAGGGTGTTACCAGCTCAGAGACACGGCCAGGGTGTTACCAGCTCAGAGACACGGCGAGGGTGTTACCAGCTCAGATACACACGAGTGTGTTACCAGCTCAGATACACGCGAGTGTGTTACCCTGGTCTATAGATTTCTTAATTGTTGAAGAAGGTTGCAGAAAACTCAGCTTGGAACTACAATATTTAAATGTACATCCATTATGATGATGTATCTGATTAGATCCTCTTCTCTAGGGCTTTAGTGAATTACTGCGGTTCTGTCTGCTAGATTTAGCAACGGAACAAGTCTGTTCTAGATCTCAGTTCCTTTTTACAACAGCCAGATAAACTGATGAGCGTCAACTCGCAGCTGATACTAATCACATATGTACTTCAGCACACTGTCAGCTTCGGTTAAACAGGACACCAGCTTATTTATCTGAGCCGACGATTGGCTGAACCCGTCTGTGGCCTCCCTGCTAAGCTTTTACAAGAAGAAGTATGCCGTGTTCCTGAAGCTGGGGGCCCATCAGAGGGAGTATACCAGCCTGATGAGCGACTGACAGCGCTCTTCCCTGTGTCCGGCACCCTCGGGAAGGGGAGGAGATCCGTCTGACCCTGCGAGCGTCCAGAAACAGGACCCATTTGGACCTGGTTCCCTGACTGCTCACGTCAGAACAACACCTAGCGCTTTAACAGCCGGAATTAATGGCAACCAATGGCAGCGGTGCTGAGTATAAAATGCAAATTAATTTAATGAAGGCAGTAGCATGTAACCAGATTCAGGTTTTTACACCATGACTGATTTGTTTATACATAAACACCCACCTTCTTAACCATCTGTGTGTAACTGCTGCCAGTTTGATTCCCTTATAAATAATAACAGATCCAGAATTCAAATTGTCTGTGTGTACGTGCATGTGTGTGTGTGAATGAGAGAAAGCGTGAGATTTAGTAGCGGGCGGGAAATTTTATATACCAAGAGGAGCAGTCATCTAGTAAATGTCTTACACAGATGAGAACCCTGCCCAAACTCCATCTCCCAGAAGCCCTCACCACAACCTCTGATGTTAAAATGGGCATCTGATGTTAAAATGGCCATGGAGTCTGGACTTTCCAAGGTGCGGAGGAACATCATGGAGCTCCAGCTTTCTATATGGTTATTTCACATTAGAACTCCACTTTTCCCTGTTTGTGATGTTGATATAGATTTTTTTTTCACTTTAAAGGAAGATGCACTTTAAAGGAAGTGGGTTTATTTCCTGTTTTGGTATAGCAGAAAAATGTACAGCACAAAAAAGCACTGTGAACCTAACCCTTGTCAGTAAACCACCTTGATGAGCTTCCTGAAGCGACCTACAGCTAGTTCATGCCAAGCGACGAATCCAAACGTTGATCCTCCTCTTCACCCGTGGTTCTCACCCACTCATCTCACGGTGGCTCTCACCCAATGCGTTGAGTTTCGTCTCGGTTTTTCCCGCGATCCCGTACTGTGGTCCTCCACGGGACGCCCTGCAGGAACTTTCAGGGCTGAGGCGTGTAGCGCAGGTACTTCTTCCCAGACGGAAGCCCTTTAGTGTACACCCCAGCTGGGAACATGCTCTTGGCTTCTTCTTCAGGTATGGCAGGGGGAACCATAACACACTCCCCAGGCTGTTTGAACAATGAACAATAGGTCATCTTGTGTTTCTGAGTAGTGACATATTTAATGTGGTTGGACGTCCATATGACAGTGAGAGCAATGCTAGCTGCTGTACCACTAGGTTTCATATGAGGTTAACCACAGAGGCAAACATGCAGCTGTGAAGAAATGAGTCTTTTAGACTGTGTAAAAATGCTGAAGTAAGAGTCACTGTCCTTACCTTCCAGTCTACAGGCGTCGCTACCCGTTTATGTGCTGTTAACTGCAATGAATCGATCACTCGTAGAATTTCATCAAAATTCCTCCCTGTTGTAGCAGGGTAGAGGAGAGAGAGCTTCAGCTTCTTGTCAGGGCCAATCACAAATACCTTAAACAACCAGACAGAAACGTTAACCCAGCGCTGAGAAAAAACAGGAGATGTTTCAGAAAGCACAGGGAAACCTCTGGGCTGTTCTCACACAGCGGGCTGTGAGTGGCATTCCAGACTGATCCTTCTCGTCGGGATCCAGCATGCCAAGCTCCACTGCTAGCTCCCGCTTATCGTCCGCCACGATGGGAAACGGGAACTCGGACGTGGCCTCGTTATTGTTGTACGCAAGGATGTCCTACAAACATCAGCAGTTCGCAGTTAGCCTTTCTGCTGACTGCTAATGTGGTTAACAATGAACGAGAAACGAAAGAACCAACTTGCTTCTGTCTCGTACAAATCAGGTCATGCTGACTGGTGTTTTTCTTTGGACGCAAGTAAATCTGGTTGGTCTGACTCTATGTAGTGTCTAACTATAGAAGAGGTGTAGTGTTTTGCGTGGTAAACCTCGCTCCAGCTATAGTGATCCTCCAGGCTATCGACGGAGAGGGCGATCATCTTCACGTCACGCTTGGTAAACTCTGCACTCAGTTCAGCTGCTCTGCCCAGCTCAGTGGTGCACACCGGAGTGTAGTCCTTGGGATGTGAGAACAGGATGCCCCAACTAGCAAACGAGAGGTTACCTACAGTTTAACAACTACCAAAACCTTTCCTTTTGTTCTCTTTAATGTTCAGCCGCATCCGGCCAGACAGGTATTCTGTGAAGCTGAATAAATTACTTAGTAATCTAAGTGTACGCCCATCAGGTTGTTATATAATGTTGGGTTAAGCTCATGGTTGAAGATATTGGTCAGAATGACATGCATTTTAAGTAATATCATGTTTGCCTAGATTTTTTTTGTAATGTAGATTTTATTCAACATGCTTTCTCAACAGAAACTACATTAAGTTTGTAGGACTAGTTTTCAAAAGTAAGTTCCAGAGATGCCAGTTTCTGAGTATTTAGTGATGGTCTCAAGTCCTGTGTATAAATGTTCATTATGTCCTGATTCAATCTTCTGATCCCCATAACTGGTTTTAAATACAGTTTTCCTATATTTGCCCCTTCTTCTCTCAACATGCATTATAACTGGATGTTTCGCTCATCAACTCAGTGTAGTACTTGTACTGGAATTTGTCTACATTGAAAGCCAATCAATCACTTAAAAAAACTATAGCCTTTTCTTCTTGGATGAACAAGCATATTTCTCCTAAGACCTTTCTTAATACAAAAATAACTTCAGAAGTCTAACAATCACATTGTATACAAAATATTTTCTTGCTAAAATTAAAAGCAGTTTACTGTGGTTTCCAAGACCGAGTATTTCTGAAGTTGTCTCAGGAGAATAGAATCCATGTAAAGAGATGTTTGGTAGGTATATATAATGTATATACGTAGCTAATCTCTCTTGCTGGTTTTTTGTTGTGTTCAGTGTAATTATGAATTGTACATTTACACCCCCTTGGGGCTTCTGGACTTAGCACCCAAAGTTGCTCTTTAAAGGTCAACTTTCTGAAGACCTATTACATTGCTGTCTAGACAGAATCGCTCATTGTCTGTAATGAGCTTTGGGAAGTTTTTCATTTAAAACACTGGGAAGCCAAAAAATGAAATTATTCACTGCACTGACAGGTCGTTCTCAAGTAGTTTTGGGTCCAACTTCACACAACCTGCATTCATCATCATAATTCTGAGAGGTTTTGAAGTTTTTTAGCTTGGCCTTGACAGAAAAGCGTTTCATCCCTGACACAATAACCTAGTTTGTCGGAAATGACAAATCAAAAGAAAGACTGAAAAAGAACAGGAGCGACGCTGCCGACACAACCAACACGTTTTACAACCGTTCTGTGAGCTAGTAGTGGGTGTTCGACGCTTATGAAAACCAGCAGTATTGTGATTTTGTTTGTTTATTTGCCTGTTTGGAGGGTACTGGTTATTTGATGATCGGAAAATAATGAGCTAAATTTTTATTAGCGTAAAACTAGTATCTGCATCGAGAAGTGAGACATATGACAAACATGCATTAGGACGTTATTAAATGCTAACTGAATGAGACGATTATGATAGGATGTTAATAAATGCTAACTCAGTGAGACTATTTAAGATATCCACAATCATCACAATCAAAGACAATGATCTATATCTGAATTAAACTACTACAGACGAAATGTCAATTCACTGCACTCACACAAAATATAAATAACTACTCACGAATCTCCCAGGAAGTCGTAGAGTTTGAGTTTGCCGATAGTGGTGTCGGCTTCAAAATTTGGGAATACATCTCCGAGTAAGAGTCCGTGCATGCTGTCGCCGCTTGGTCTGCAGCGCGCGCGCACTGCACGACCACCCTTCACCGACCGGACGCGTCACAGGTGTGACGTGCTTAATAGGAAATACTTTAAACTTGGTCCAAATTTTTAATCAAATTATGGAATACCTCAAATATATCTAATGAGAGTTTCGTCACATTATATGTGTAATTCATTGAGGTTTAAATACCCAGCATTTCTTTTGCTATCGCTGAACTGAACTTTCAGCCTGACATTAACTAGAGTATGTAGACTACAGCTGTATAAATGGCTATAGCTAAAGATGGACTGCTCACAGTAGCTGTGGGCGCTGTCCTAGCCCGCTATCATTTCCCCTCACTGTGTGCCTATTTTCACTATTTGTATGCAACAAGCGTTTTAGTCAAGTCGAACATGTTTGAACGAAGTTGCTATAAATCTTATACATCAACGCCAGTGAGATGCGGTGTGTCGTGGCTACAGCACAAGTGTAGCAATATGCAAAACGTGTGTAATGCTTATTTACATATTTATCATCAAAATCACTTGTATTTAATGATCGACTTGATGATCATCAGTGACATTTAACGAGACTGGCTTGTGTGTTGAAACATCTGGAATATAAAAACCTAATTTACAGGCTACAGTTTCAAATAAGCCTTTTATTTATTTATTTTTATTTTTAAAACGTTTTTTTTTTTTTTTTGCGAAATTGAATAAAAGTCCACACTGGAACTGTATTGTAATGGTGCAGTATATATTGGCTGTACCAGTAATGTGGTTGAAACCACGGAAATTCATCCCAGAATGTGAAGTGTTGTTTGGGCTTCTGGGGTGATGTAGTTTTAAAGTTATGTCAAAAGTAAAATGGACCATTTCGTTTGAATTATAAATTCTAAGGCCTACAAATTGTGAAACTAAATGTGAAATTCCATTGCCCATCAAACTTATAAGAAACGGTGGTCGTGATGACAATGTGTTTAGAATAATAACGTGTGTAGAATTATAAAACGGCTGCCAACTGCGAGTTGAAATACACATCGCCTACGGTTCCGGCCGTTTGATCGTTACACTCAAATGTTGTTTCAAGTTCATCCAGTTTAAATGTTGTTTCTCCAGTATTTGTGACGCTCTCAAACGGTAGCACGAGACCGTTGAGTTTGGAGTTTGTTGTTGTTGTGCTGTTGCTCTACGCTGACAGTTGATTTGTGGCTGTCAGACCGCATTGCAGTTTGTTGGTGTTCGGCCCCTGGAAAAGCTCATGGAATTCGCCGTTCATCGGATACCTTAGCTTGCTATAACAGCAGAGGGGTTTGATAAACCTTTTAATAACCTTTTTAGAAAACAGTACAGTAGCTGCAAGACTATTTCCTCTCCCTCCTCCTGTCTCTGATATTCTGGTTGCAATAATTTGTTTGTCTCCATGAACAGCAGGTGGCCACTCCACAGCCTAGAGGTCTCCTGTGCAGTAATGAGTTTTAAACCCACATAATCAAGCTCTTTAATGTTGAAGAGCAGTAAGGAATGAACAGATTTGATTTTTCATGCTCTGGAACCATCTTCCTGTCCATTCACTCTCTGGAACCATCCTCCTGTCTATTCACTCTCTAGAACCATCCTCCTGTCCTTCCAGAGCCACTGCTCAAAAGTCTGGGGAAGACCTTTGGCTGTAGCCTCAGAGTTTGAGGCCTGGATAATTAGTTAATGAGTTAGAGAAGCTGGACATGACTGGTCTGGAGTTTTAAGGCCTAGATGTACCAGCCCAGCATCCTGCAAGCCATGACCTGAGCAACTTCATCCAGCTAGCCAGGCTGAAGGTATCTGAGGTCAAAAGACCTGAAAAAGCCAATGACCTCAGGTCACATGACCTGAAGAAGACTCCCGCCCTTCCGGAGGATGCATTTCGACTCTGACGTAAACAGTGAGTTTACGTCACCTTCATATTTAGAAATGAATACAGCAAAACTTTACTATGCTATCTTAGTTTAACTGCAACGCTTGCTTAAGTAAATAGGAGAGAAGGAAGCTTCACTTGTGCGTTTATATTCAAGCACTGTAGAGGGCGCTCAAGCACCACAAACAATTACCTGTGCGTCATTTTGAGTCATTTTGTCCCTGCCATTGTATTTGTGTCATTGCGTAACGCATATGCTGCTACATTTCAGTATGTGACTGACACAAAAGCATATCACTTGGTTACGGTTTGAAGTTTTATTTTTAATCAATAGACAACTAAACACCACCATACTTAAAGTAGTATTAGGATTTTTAATGCAATTAAATTTGTTTGTTTCTCATATGTAGTGTTCATATGTACAATGATTGGTAATTTGAGAATACCTATACTGCAACAGTATACAATAAATAATTTAATATGTTACTACTAATAATACCTGTTGGACAGTCATTTGCTGTAGAAGAACACGGACTGGCGGAGCTGCCTGTCCTCCCTCAGGATCTCAATGGAATCAGTATTTCTAGCTAGGAATTGTTTTACTGCCTGTTTTAATGAGTGCTCTGCCTAGAAAAAAACACACACAGAGTCTCAGCATCGTCTCTTCCTCAGAAACTGCTTGCACTGTCAAGTTTCACGTCATAGGTGACCATGTGTCTAGTCCTAGGCTTACAGCCTCTTCCTGGAGGGGTTGTAGACAATCATGCTGTTGTAGCAGTTGGAGTTACGGAAGGGCACATGCATGGCTTTGCTCCGCCCACTGGCTATGTCATAGACGTGGTTCAGGGTGGGGGTGTTGGGGTTGTAGCAGGCCAGCACGCACAGTCGGACATGCAGCATGAAGACGTTGGTCTGCTGGCTCCCCGTTACCGTTAGGATCTCTGGATCCAGGTGAGATGATGGCAGCCCGGGCTTTCTCCCACAGATCCTCCTCGTCTGTCTGCGTAGCCGCCTCGTGAGGAGAAGTACCAGTCACGGGACCACACAGGACGGGACAAAGCATACGAGATATTTACTCAGCCTTTAACAAAGACAATATTGATGATGGTGTGGTTGGCAAAGGTTAAACAAATATTTCCTAAAAGAAAATGAAACTACAAAGCTATAGCAACCACAGTTCTCACAACATAATCTTATAATGTAGTGTATTTTTGAGTGATAGTAAACATTGTCTAACACCATATTGACTGTTAATATTTGAAAACTGCAATACCTTCAAAACTGTTAGACAGATATGAGAGTAATACAGGAGTATACATATTAGTAATATAGGAGTGTAAATATTAGCTCTTCTTATGGTGAAAGCATGGATGCAAAAGCTTGGCATGCCCACACACACACACACACACACACACACACACACACACACACCTTTAATGTCTGCAGACTAATGACTAAAGCTGAGGACTCTTCCATCTCCAACATCAGACGGCAATTACAGTAAAACAGCTGCATTCTCAAACAGAAGCTTTGATACAAACGCTACTCTAAACACGCAGCTGTCTTACACCAGAGAACTGTTATAAGACAAAAACAAATCAGCATGAAAACAAACTCCCATGCCTCCACAGACCAGTCCAGACTCCTCCCACAAAGCCAAATGTGATTGACAGAACACTGAAAGAGCTGGTCACCAGGTCTGTGGTGGTGCCTAACAGAATCATGCCATCTGATAAGCCTTCTGTCTCCGTTTGCACTCTCTCTAGCTCTCTCTCTCACTCTTTCTCTGTCACGTCAGATGCTGCCATACTTGTCATATTAACTTCCACTGCAGACGAGGTTTGTGTGAAGTTGGGTCCATGAACTCTTTAACGCTGAGCTTCAGCGACTCCTTCATGCCTTTCTTTGTTCAGCCAGCCCAATTTCTCAGTTTCTTCTTTCATGTTTCATAATCAGTCCAAGATTGATTTTTTTACTCACCATTTCCACTATTGAGACTGAAGATGCGTGAAGGGTCAGTCTGTGTGAGTGAGCAGGGTCTCTTCTGAGCTTCTCCGCCTCAACAGTCAGCTCCTCCACCACCTGCGCAGCTGCTCTTGATCCCAGAGGACCTGTATCTTCTTCTGCTGGTTCACAACCCCAGCTGCTGCCCGGGGGATTTCATGGAGGTTGCTCCTCTACCTGCCTCTGGAGCTTCTCCATCATGATGACTTCCACTGCCCCCGCACATGCCTAACCGCTGCCTATAGCATTTCACGCAAACACTAAAAATCACACCTGTTGTTTATGTTTATGAATGAAGGAATGTGTTACGGCAACGTTAAACCTGGCGGTGGCCTTGCATTTCATGCAAATGTATAACTGACTTCACAACGTAATACGTTTCAAATGAACCATTTTATTAGAGAATATACGTACCAGACGCCAAGGTCACTATTGCGTAGCAGTCAGCCCAGGCGGGTCTGAATCTCAGTCTTTACTCTTTGTTATGAGTTTATTTTCAGCCGTGTGCGTTCCACAACTGCGTTCAACAACTGCGTTTGCAAATGTTGCAATGCAACTCTTCAATTTCCAGACACGCTGTACCTTATGAGGGGACTCTATGCGATGTTTTGTAACACAGTGATGACTGAACCACATAAAACAAACGAACAAAAAAAAAAACGCTTGTGAATGCTAAGCTATCTGGGCGAGTGCCAGGCTACAGCAATGAGCCAGTTCATGAAAGCCAGTTTTTAAAATGTTTTATAAACTCATAAAGACTAAATGAGATGAATCACAGTAATTGTGTATTCCAACATGCTACACAGAGCTCTTTCCTGGTTTTTGTTTTCAACTGTTTTAACACCACAGAGAGATATTTATCTGTTCAACAGGGTGGTCCGCTTGCCTATTGTAGATTACAATGTTTGTGTGCTATACTGTGAAATAACATTTTTTATTCATTATAGTGGCTCTGACGCTAGTATTTTCTGACACTGGTTGCGTAAGCAGTGGTTTGTTTGGTGGGGGTTATTTTAGGGGGGTCTGGTAGGATGAGAGGGTTGTGTGAGTTGGGCTGGTTTTGGCGACAGATTAAAGGTTGTCCACACTATCGGGGGACTGTGAGGTGCTATCAAGAGTGAGTCATCTTCTGAGGTTTACAGAGTTCAAACGCTGATGTGTCAGAGTTGGATGAAAGGCAGGTTTTTCCAAAGCATTGCTCACTCTTTAACAGCAGAGAATCAGAGAGTCCCCGTCTCTGAGAGTCCCCGTCTCAGAGAGTCCCTGTCTCGCTCTGGTTGGTTCTGCCTCTGGTCTCCGTATCCTTCTCAACTCCAAACAAATCTCATGTAATGTAAGGTCACTGGCGCACTTTGGGCATTTCCGGTTAGGAAGCTGCTAATAATACACCTCCAAGTAAACCAGCCTGGAAAAATAGCAGCTGGCATTTGTTTTTATAGCTGCTCCGCTATATGTAAATATAGTCATTTAAACTGATTTCTGCTATAATATTGTGACTGGCTCAAGCTCTGAAGGGTAGGGTTATGAGTAAATCAGCATGTTTGTGTCCTGATTGCCTGGTTCTAACATGAGCCAGCGTGTGCACTTGGCAAAAACAACGGCGTACAGGAGGGCGAGAGGTGCCTGGTGCTGGTGGGTTTCTGCTGCTCCAGGGAGTAGATGGAGTTGCGGTTCAACGTCTCAGAGGAGAACAGCAGACATCTCACTGCACGTTCTGCTACTGTTGGCTGGTCCAGGTCCAGATGAAGCACTGCCCTGCTCAAACATACTGCCTTCATCCTCATGACACACAAACTCATCCTCTGAGATGCTTTATGTTATACTATATGTAAGTTTGGGTCCATGTTTACTATGTTTGTTCTGCATCTCAGTGGTCAGGATGAGGCAAACAAGCTGATGTCTCGTCCCTGCAGTGAATATTTGGAAAACACAGGCTCAAAAGTGAAAATGATCAAGTTTCTATATGTGGAGTCCAGACCCCCCACCACTGCCTGGTGGGTCCCACATGACAGACTATGCCAGCCAGGGAAATCTGGATTCACACTAAGACACTTATGGTTTGACAAATTGGGTTAAAACTGTTACTTATATTGCTGTCCTCTTGTACGTCCAGCTGTACACTGGACCTTGAAAGGGGGGAAAAAAGAAAAAACTTAACACAAACATGGAATCAGCACAACCACAACAAAGTATAACACCTCAACAAGTAAACAACAACAAAAAACACACTCTAACACAATAAATACGGCAAAACAATACAAGTCAACAAATAGGATCGCAAATTAACAGACGCCAAAGGTTTTGCTTTAAACTCCCCGTGAAAAGTGATTAGCTGTTGGAAGCCCATGATGGATCTCCCACTCAAACTTCTGAGGTTTGATATAGTTTGCATCCCCATTCAACAGTCAGGGTAAAACGACCAAGAGGAATTGAGTCTTTCCCTTGCACATAATAGATCATCTCATACTGGCTCCAGAATGCACTAGTCCTAGTCCAAATACTATGATGGCATCTGAAGGATTAGTCCCAATACTATGGTGGCATCTGAAGGAGTAGTCCAAATACTATGGTGGCACTTGAAGGACTAGTCCCAGTACCATGGTGGCATCTGAAAGACCAGTCCAAATGCTTTGGCAGAAGCACATGCGGTTACCTTCGACTCCCTGTGCTATAAAATAGGCAGCATCGTGTGACAACTGACATGAACAGAATGTTAACAAAGAAGCCCACAATGCAACTAAAACCACAAGTGAGGTGAAACGCAAGTAGATATTCTCTTCAGAGCGTAGGGGTGTTTACAATGTATGCACACAAAGATTATGGTTACCAGTGTTATTGGTAAAAATCTTGTCAAATTGCCAAGCCGTGAACGCATTGTGTGTATCACGTTCTCTGAGAGTGGTGTACTTCGATCAAGGACTACGTCTCCTGGGAGATCGTAATTGCGGGGAATATGCGAGGGCTAAGGTTCCGCTGAAAGCCTAAATAATCATTCACGATACATACTGACACCTACTGGTAACGAGGAGATAATACACCACCGCCAATCAAAATTTTGATGATTGCATTCATTGAACGGTCTTAACTAGAAAACTCTTCTTTTCTACAGTTCTGTCGACATCGGTGCTTTTAAAGAGACACGGTAATTGGTGTTCTACCTTAGTAATCACAGGACTATGGCAATTACATTTAGCCTAGTTGTAGCCTGTGCATGTAACGCTACTAGCCAAATTTAGTATCCACCCACGAATACTGATCAGTTTTATTTTTCAGAACTCAGTTTTATTATTCAGAACTCATCTGAGTTCTAGTTACTGTCGCATTCTTGTGCTAATTCCATCACAACATTCAGTCGTGACCAAAATTTGGGTTACATGAGACCTGATTATCAATGTTAAACATAAGACACATTTATTAATTTGATCACTACTTTCAGTGGCTATTATGAAATTCTATACTTTCGACATGAAATTTTCCAGCCTGTGGCATTCCGTAATGCGCAGTCATGCGCGGCCGTGACTCACGGAGAAGACGACAAGATGTAATAAAAAAGGGCGTGTTTGTTGTTCTCAAATCTCTGCCTATAGGGTCTCTTAGAGCGTACCCTCGAAGGTCGGGCGATCTCTTATTGGTCACATTTTGTATCTATCAACTACGACATAAATCGTAATTAGTGCGGCTGCGTTAAGGAGTGATTAATCTGTCATTGGTGAATATGGGTTTAGGATGAAATGGCCTTCTGACGCACAGATGTGCCCATTGGAATCCATTAAAACACATTTACAGCAACAGGCCTTTCCAAAAGGAGTGAAGCTTAAATTTGTATGTCATTCGACCCCGTATCCAACCTCAGTATCCGGATTAATCCATGGGAATTAAGGTTCGTGCTGTTTGAAGTCGCGCCGCAGAACTGACTGAATAAGGTATATCTAGAGCGGAATAACGGTAAGGCTTTTCCTTTTGTGGATTATGCCATTGCCAGTCTATGGTGACAAGACAGTGTTCGTTTTTGCGCGATTTACCCTCGCGGATTCCTTGCAATTGAATCAGACGTAGCACAGTAACGTTTTGCCACAGGATTTTTTTTACTGTGACATCTTTGTCGTAATATGCAATGGCTGGCACTAGAAACAGTCAGGTAATATAAGCCATCTCATGTTCCTTGATGCCCTTGAAAATAACAATGTCGCGGAGAGTGGAGCAACTGCGCAGTATTCCTCTTGTCTCTTTCCTTAGTTGAATCGACGCCTGGCTCGTGGCAATGTGCGTCTAGATGTGTATGCACCAACCTCCTCTCTAGCCAGGACGAAGACACCGCCACATCCTTCTCTCTTGTTCGCCCTTCTTACGCGCCGGCACCATGGGCAACCGGGGTATGGAGGATCTGATCCCGCTGGTCAACAAGCTGCAGGATGCGTTTAGTAGCATCGGCCAGTCTTGCAACCTCGACCTGCCGCAGATCGCGGTTGTCGGCGGGCAGAGCGCCGGGAAAAGCTCCGTGTTAGAGAACTTCGTAGGAACGTAAGCTATGAATATCGAGTTTACTATTGCTCGGTTACGTCTGTGATAAAGTGATGTCTGACAGGAACGCGCGGGATGCTTTGGAATAACGCAGGTTTCTTGTGCGCGATGCGCAGATTGTATAATATACAATATACGACCTACAAATATACATAACGTGAAGGTACTGGAAGCGAATGTTGTGAAGCACGTCGCGTGCCTGCATGTCTGTATTAACATCCACTGGCAGAATAACGGGACGTGTTTTTTCCCCCTCAAACGCCTACCCTTGAATCTCCTCGTATTAATTTTTCATTATTATTATTTTTAGCCCAGTTCTATACTAATACCAGGGGAGGGCAGTATTTAGGTTGCCTAGCTGTTCTGGGCAGTCCTGCTAGGGAGCAGATGTTTGGATCAAATCTCACTCTTATTTCATTTCTTAAATAATACATTTAGCACTTAATAGGTAATTATGCATCACGTTGTCCATCACTTAAACAGATCCACACAATGTCTGTAAAAAATAAATTTCTGTGGCTCCTTTATTCGAAACACCTTCCTTAAGATACCGAATATTTTGGGTGTGAATACTTTGGTATTCCCTTAGCTTATCTGTTAACATGCACAGATTGCCCACCATCCTTCAGGCTTCCTCAGTGGTCAGCCTCTGACCACAGGGACACTGTTGGCTGGATATTTCGGGTATAGCGGATCATCCCCAGCAGGGTGGAGAGGCGTTCCAGTACGTGTGTACAACAGATGGACAAGCGTGTGCAATCGCACCGATAAAATGCACCTAGAAAACCTGTAAGCTTGGTGTTTCCAGTCGAGTGGCTGGTGGGTGCGAATCTTGGCTGCTGCTGCCCGGTGTTGTTTTCTGCCACCAGTATTTTATAAGAACACTATTATTTCTCACACCCAGTCACAGTGTACACAGAGTGAGAGGGGTTTGTATGGTTTGCTATTAAAAATGCATGTATAATTGACCTTCTCTTAGGAAGCACTGTGATCCTTCATTAGCTCTTATCGCATACGATCTCCAAGTTCTTCTTCATCTGAGCTGATTGCTTTGTGGGGGATCGATTTCCAGGGTCAGATTAAAAAAACACTGGTGTTGCCCAAGTTCAGGTCAAATAACCTCCAGTTTGTTTTCCTCTGCTGGTCTCCCCGTCCCCAGCTTCTGTCCTCATTGGGTACTTTATTTTTCAGGAATGTTCTCATTGGGTACTTTATTTTTCAGGAATGTTCTCATTGGGTACTTTATTTTTCAGGGATGTTCTCATTGGGTACTTTATTTTTCAGGGACTTTCTGCCTCGCGGCTCTGGCATTGTCACCCGCAGGCCTCTGGTGTTACAGCTTATCAACGCTAACACAGGTGAGCACATACATAACACACACTAACACAGGTGAGCACATACATAACACACACTAACACAGGTGAGCACATACATACACACAGACATATGCAAGTACACAAACATGCACACACACACACACATACCCACACACAGATGCACACATACACACACATATACACACATGCACACTCACCTGCTCGCACACACACGTGTGCTTCTATGTGTTTAGTTTGCTGTACTCTCTTTAGTTTGCTCTATCAAATAAATGTGCAATCACAGCTAAATAATTTCCTCACATTAGACTTATTTAACTACATTAATTTTTTTAATTTTTGATTAGTCAGAACAACTTGTTGTTTACATGAATCCTGGTCTTACAGACGCAGATAGGTTGAAGGACAGTGGGAAGCATCTATTGTAGCCTGTGATTGGTTCACAGGGCCATTCTGTAAACTAATCAGGGAGGCTCCTGCTCAGCTTCATTATGACATCACAGACAGGAAGTTTGTATGGTGACCTTTATTAGTACATAGTTGCTCGTTTCAAAGTAGAGTGAATTATAGTGGGTTTCCTTTTTACATTTAAAATCATCATATATAGTTTCTTATGTATAATTATACATACTTACAGGAGTGAATGGTATAGCTTGTAAAATTGTTTTCTGTATGGACCTGCAGAGTGGGCAGAATTTCTTCACTGCAAAGGAAAGAAATTCACAGATTTCGATGAGGTGCGCCAGGAGATCGAGGCAGAAACAGACCGCGTTACCGGAGCCAACAAGGGCATCTCCCCCATTCCCATCAACCTGAGGGTGTACTCTCCACATGGTACAGTCCACTCAACTCTCCTATTCCCATCAACCTGAGGGTGTACTCTCCACATGGTACAGTCCACTCACCTCTCTCATTCCCATCAACCTGAGGGTGTACTTTCCACATGGTACAGTCCACTCATCTCTCCTATTCCCATCAACCTGAGGGTGTACTCTCCACATGGTACAGTCCACTCACCTCTCCAATTCCCATCAACCTGAGGGTGTACTCTCCATATGGTACAGTCCATTCAGCTATGCTTTAAAATAAAAATCTCCCCTAATATGCCACGAGTTTGGTTTGGTCAGCTGAATGGAAATAAGAACGTGTTAAGTAAGATTGTCTGAATTCCACTCACTATTCAGTGTGTTCGTATCCTATTCACCCAGGATGCATATGTATATAATATTGCATTCTCAGTGAAACTTTCCTTAACTTAGTATGGTGAATCTTTACATTCCTTTGAAATGTGAAAACGTTGGTAGTTTAGAGTTATAAAAAACTGAGGCATAAGAGGAGAGTCGTTGTGGAAGTTATGTAATGAAGAATCAAATGTGGAAATGCAAATTAGGGTGGACACACATTTTTGATTCCCGTCTCATTTTGAAACCAACTGCCCACAGACGAAGATTCACAGAATCACAGATTCACAGCATCGTGTAAAAACACAGTGCAAATACACAGTGCAAAAACACAGTGTAAAAACACAGTGTAAAAACACAGGCACTGGAATATAAATGCACTCACAGCATAAATCATTTTTTCATTTTCTCAACAACAATTATGCGGTCTCTTTTTCATCTATTTTCTCCCGTTTCCTCTAAAATGCTTATGAGTTGTGAAAATGAGATTGAGAAATGAGAAAAGAGATTGAGAAATGCTTGATGTTATAGGAGTGAGTACTCGGTGTAACAGATACCAGTTGTACACGGACATTTTCAGACATGTTCTTGTAATCAAACCACCCCAGTCAGTTGTTGTTCATGTCTGTGCTCTGCATCGTGCTTCACCCAGCCTGCTGTCAGTGATGCCTCCTTCACTGCTGCACCATCTGGGTTGCAGCAGTGCTCAGAGGTCACTGAGGGCTCCACCCGTGCCCTGAAAACAGCGCTACAACGCGATTTAGAGCAACGATGCCACCCAATTATACAGAAGCTCAAAGTGAGGCCTGATTCAAACAGGTCCAGAATGAAATCTTTAATAGCGTGACATGGAAGAATAACATTTTTACTTTGTTTACTTGTGTTTCCTTTGTTTACTTTAACATTTACTTTGCTATTTTGAAGCTTTAGTCCTGATCTCTGTAAACGTACTCTGTAACATTGTCATAGCAATTAGAATGCAGTTGAATCAAACTGAACTGAATTAAATTGAGTTGAACTGAATGGAATCATATTGAATCCTCTATTCTGTGTCCAGTGTTGAACCTCACCCTGATTGACCTCCCGGGCATCACTAAGGTTCCTGTGGGGGATCAGCCCGCAGACATCGAACAGCAGATTCGGGACATGATCATGCAGTTCATCAGCAGAGAGAGCTGCCTGATCCTGGCTGTCACGCCTGCCAACACTGACCTGGCCAACTCAGACGCCCTCAAACTCGCCAAAGACGTGGACCCTCAGGGTGAGACGGCCAGAACACCGCAGGTGGTGATGTGTGATGTGTGTGTGGTGATGTGTGATGTGTGTGTAGTCCCTCGCTGGGTAGGTTTTGTTTAATTCTCCTCCTTTGACATTGATCTTTTTGAAACTGCTGCTCAAGACCTGTTGGCCTGTTCTTTTTGACAATAATAAATCAAGACAAAAGTTGTTTTGAAGGAACAAGAAGTGCTTTTGTGCATTAAATCTTCATCTTCCATTTAGACTTAATTTAGACAAGATATGACAAGATATGAAGATCCATGGTAGTGTGTGAGTGATGAATGGGATCTTCCTTTTCTACAGGGGTTATGGTGACTAAAGAAGTTATTTTATTATCCCAACATTAACCAATTACATGACCAACAGAATGATCAACATTATAGTATTCAGATTGGGGAAAAAATTAGAAAGTTGTTCCTCATTAATCCTGCCGAGATGTATGTGAGTGTGTGTCTGACAGTGTGTGCTACCTGGTAGTGTGTGCTACCTGTGTGTGTGTGTGAGCTACCTGGGAGTGTGTGTGCTGCTTGCACCTGACCTGGGAGTGTGTTTGTGTGTGTGTGTGTGTGTGTGTGTGTGTAGGGCTCAGGACTATCGGCGTTATCACTAAACTGGACTTGATGGATGAAGGAACCGATGCCCGGGATGTTCTGGAGAACAAGCTGCTCCCTCTGCGCAGGGGTGAGGAGGACTGTTCTCCACTTTCATGGACCTCCCTTTGAACACTGAGGAGCACCTCACTGCCCTACGCTTTTCTGATTTCTTGTCTCTCTTTCTCGCTCTCTCTCTTTCTTTCTGCCCCCCCCCCCCCAGGGTATATTGGAGTGGTGAACCGCAGTCAGAAGGACATTGAAGGAAAGAAGGACATCAAAGCTGCTTTGGCCGCAGAGAGGAAGTTCTTCCTGTCCCATCCTAGCTACAGGCATCTAGCAGACAGCATGGGTACCCCTCACCTGCAGAAAACCCTCAATCAGGTACCAGCCCACAGCTGGTTCTACCAGCCCACAGCCCATTCACCTGAACATCCAGTAGAACACAGACAGGAAGGAAAAAAGAAATAATACCGTACACCGTTTTGTCCATGCATATGTAACAATGTAAAGATGTTAATAGACCAGATCTGTTCAATGATTTTAGATATTAGCATTGAAAAATCTATTTTGAGAGATTCTATTCTCAGGAGATGTATAGATGCTAATGTTAAGTAAGTTTAGTCAATTCAAATTCAATTAAATTATAGTGAATATATTGCCATATCAAGTTACATGCATTAATGTTCCATTAGTGCAACTTGCAAGCAAACATTTATTTTTGTAGAATAGTTGTCCCTTATCCTAGATTTGTTTCTATAGCCACAGTCACAATAAGCAAAGGAAGAAATCTACCCTTAGTCACTCATTATTTCTGCTCTGTGTGAACACTTGACTCTCAGACGTGAGAACTGAGTCAGCAGAGGTACTGTTTCGTGGAGCCCAGACCCAGTCCTGGTCCAATGTGCTCAACCCTGGACACATTCTGGTCTGTCTCAGTCAGACATGTCAGACTAGTGGCTGAACTACTCTCTGCTGGGTTGTAGATCTCCAGGGTAACGGCATATATAAGCCAGAGCTTCTAGTTGCTGTGGTGTCCTCATTCCATGGCTCATTCCAACTGTCCCTAGCAACTTACCAACCACATCCGGGACACCCTGCCTGCATTCCGGAGCAAGCTGCAGTCTCAGCTCCTGGCCCTGGACAAGGAGGTGGAGGAGTACCGTCACTTCCGCCCGGACGACCCGTCCCGCAAGACGAAAGCCCTGCTGCAGTCAGTTTATCACATGACATGACATGACACAAGACAACATATGATACGACATGATTCAACATAGCATCTCAACACGACATGACTCAACACAGCACCTCAACACGACATGACTCATCACAGCACCTCAACACATGACTCAACACAGCACCTCAACACGACATGCCTCAACACAGCACCTCAACACGACATGACTCATCACAGCACCTCAACACGACATGACTCATCACAGCACCTCAACACGACATGACTCAACACAGCACCTCAACACATGACTCAACACAGCGTGACACAGACATCCACCCAGATACCATTTACTAATATGATACAACATAGCACAACACTACACAACAAACACCATATAACACAGCATCACAACACAGTCACATTATATACACACCCAGGCCAGAGTCACATTATATACACACCCAGGCCAGAGTCACATTATATACACACCCAGGCCAGAGTCAGTTACTAACAGTGCAAAACCTGTGCAAACACTGATGGAGTAACATGTACATATCCACACTGATGGAGTAACATGTACATATCCACACTGATGAAGTAACATGTAACGTACATATCCACTCGACAGTTACTGGCACAGCACAGTAATCAGATTTCTTATGGCATTAAAGTAAAATTCATTTTTCATCCTGACAGTTGTCAGTTACTAATACACATAAACTCAATTTATTCAATTGGCTGGAAACTTAATGGAAGGGTCTTAGAAGAGAGTGTGTGTGTGTGTGTGTGTGTGTGTGTGTGTGTGTGTGTGTGTTTAGGATGGTGCAGCAGTTTGCGGTGGACTTTGAGAAACGGATCGAAGGATCTGGTGATCAGGTGGACACTGTTGAGTTATCAGGAGGAGCCAAAATCAATCGTATCTTCCACGAGCGCTTCCCTTTTGAGCTGGTTAAGGTGAGTGTGTGTGTTTGTGTTTTTGAGCTGGTTAACGTGAGTGTGTGTGTTTGTGTTTTTTAGCTGGTTAAGGTGAATGTGGGTGTTTGTGTTTTTGAGATGGTTAAGGTGAATGTGTTTGTGTTTTGGTTTTTGAGATGGTTAAGGTGAATGTGTTTTTGAGATGGTTACAGTGAATGTGTTTGTGTTTTTGAGATGGTTACAGTGAATGTGTTTGTGTTTTTGAGATGGTTACGGTGAATGTGTTTGTGTTTGAGTTTTTGAGATGGTTACGGTGAATGTGTTTGTGTTTGTGTTTTTGAGATGGTTAAGGTGAAAGTTTGTGTTTGTGTTTTTGAGATGGTTAAGGTGAATGTTTGTGTTTTTGAGATGGTTACGGTGAGTGTTTGTGTTTTGGAGCTGGTTAAGGTGAGTGTGTGCGTTTTGTGTTTTTGAGCTGGTTAAGGTGAGTGTGTGCTTGTGTTTTTTCGTATGTGTGGTTTATCAAGTGTCTCATTCCAGATTTCTATCAAGCTGTTTTGTACAAATGTCTATTTTAAAAAACTCTATAGAAAAAACTGAACTGGTTCACAGAAACATACTGAATGTGAATATTTACTTGTAAAATGCAGTTCATATAGACTCCAGTGACAAGAGTCATCATCACTCCACCATAGTATATTCATGTTTTATGCCTGGCAGTGCTGAAATGTTCTTTACTAGTACAACAAGGACTGACTGTGTAAAAGAGGAGAAAGGGCCTACATATCCAGTGAGCAGGCTCTTTAATGGCAAGTGTAATATCAGTAATAACATCTAGATCCTCATGCATGTACAGTTTAAACTCAACATCAAGCATTTAAAAGGGATCTGAGTGGTGCTGTGGTTTTACTCTGTGTGTTCGTGCTTCATGTACACATGCAGATGGAGTGTGATGACAAAGAGATGCGGCGGGAGATCAGCTATGCTATCAAAAACATCCACGGCATCAGGTGATTACTCCTCTATACTCCACTATACCCGGAATCAGCTTGTTACTCCTCTATACTCCACTATACCCGGAATCAGCTGGTTACTCGTCTATATTCCACTATACTCTGAATCATCTGGTTGCTCCTCTATACTCCAATATACCCGGAATCAGCTGGTTACTCATCTATACTCCATTATACAAAGAATAAGATGGTTACTCATCTATACACCACTATACACGCAATCTGATTCACTTTCTGTGTATGTGTGTGTGTGTGTGTGTGTATGTGTGTGTGTCTGTGTGTCTGTGTGTGTCTCCAGGACGGGTCTGTTCACCCCTGACATGGCGTTTGAGGCCATAGTAAAGAAGCAGGTAGTGAAGCTGAAGGAACCATGTATTAAATGCATCGACTTGGTGATTCAGGAGCTCATCAACACCGTCCGTCAGTGCGCCAACAAGGTGAAGTGTCTCCTGTCATTACTGTTACAAGGAATATCATATTTATCTATATAACCACTACAAACGTCTTCATTATACAAAGCTATTAAAGGATATTTCTTCACATTTCCAAAAATTCCTTTTTTGGTAAAAGAAAAGATTTGTTTTAGGACAGGAGGTACCGAGGGCCGTGTAACACTCAGCAGAGGCAGGTACAGAAGGCCGTGTAACCCTCAGCAGAGGCAGGTACCAAGGGCCGTGTAACACTCAGCAGAGGCAGGTACAGAGGGCCGTGTAACACTCAGCAGAGGCAGGTACAGAGGGCCGTGTAACACTCAGCAGAGGCAGGTACCGAGGGCCGTGTAACACTCAGCAGAGGCAGGTACCGAGGGCCGTGTAACCCTCAGCAGAGGCAGGTACAGAGGGCCGTGTAACCCTCAGCAGAGGCAGGTACCAAGGGCCGTGTAACACTCAGCAGAGGCAGGTACAGAGCGCCGTGTAACACTCAGCAGAGGCAGGTACCGAGGGCCATGTAACCCTCAGCAGAGGCAGGTACCGAGGGCCGTGTAACCCTCAGCAGAGGCAGGTACCGAGGGCCGTGTAACCTTCAGCAAAGACAGGTACAGAGGGCCGTGTAACACTCAGCAGAGGCAGGTACCGAGGGCCGTGTAACCCTCAGCAGAGGCAGGTACCGAGGGCTGTGTAACCCTCAGCAGAGGCAGGTACCGAGGCTGCAGGTGTGCGTGCAGGTTTTGCTGGTCGGGCGCTGGTGGAGTTAGTTGTTGTAGGTCGTCTAGTTCGAACCTCCTCCTCTCTGTGCAGCTGTACTAGTCTGGACAGCTTCCATTCCCACATCTCCTGGGCTTCTGTGAGCCACTTCCCATAATTCCTAGCAATTCCCATGATGACTCGTCTGCAGTCAGCCATAGTTCTTTGCTAACTGCATTAGCAGAGCCCCCGTAGTGTCTAGAGACACAGTGTCTTCATTACATAGTGAGTACCTGGAAAAGATCTCATGTAAACATTTTTGATCTAATAACGACAGAAAGCAAATCATTGTATGGTTTCCAGTCACATAATAACTGGATGGTCATTCTCAGGTAATAGTTATGGTATATTTATTTATTATGAAGTCTTTTATCCAGAAAAGCTGAACCTCTTTAAAGACCCACAGGTAGAGGCCAGGTGAAGCTCCACCTCCTGGCTGTCTGAAGTATCCTGGGAAGTGTAGTTCTCACTGGGCTGGTAAAGAGGCAGCATGACACAGAGGCATTGAGTACATACTCAAACAGTATTGAATAGATACTCAAATAGTATTGAATGCATACTCAAAAAGTTTTTCACTTACAAATTTTTGACAGATTTTTATTTCATAAAATCAATATGATTTTGTTAATTGATTTTAAAATAAATTAAAAGTTAAATTGCCACATTTTGTCAATTGTGATTTTTCACCCCAATCAAAATTTGTCCTCCGCATTTACCCATCTGTGCAGTTGAATACACTCACACACACACTAGTGATTACTAGGGGGTTGTGGTGCACACGTGCCCAGAGCAGTGGGCAGCCCTAGCTCAGCGCCTGGGGAACAGTTGGGGTTAGGTGCCTTGCTCAAGGGCACCTCAGTCATGGCCTCAGGCTTAGGAATCGAACCCACGACCCTCCGGTCACTAGACCGGTTCCCTAACCACCAGACCATGACTGCCCCCCCCCCAAAAAAAAGACACAAAGACAAAGATAAAAGTCAGGTGGATGTGCTGAGTTTGTGGTATCATGCGGCTGGGTTCAGCCCTGCTCAAACACAGGCATCTGAATGTATGCTGTGCTTCAGCTCCTGTCTGAAATCACAAACAAAACTGTAATTCAAGGGTCCCGCAGGAGTGAAGTGAACGTGGGTACAGTGAGCACTGGGGTTTATCCCAGGTCTGCTGTTTCTTGGCAGACTTCACTAATGAGCTCCTACCTCTGGAGGGAGGAAGTTCCCCCCAGGCTGTGTAGCCTCCCGTAGGATGAGTGGAGGAGATGTAGGAGCTGAAGTGTTTGGCTGATCTAATGTGCTCACGTGTGTTCTACATCTGATCTGCTACTCTTCTCACGTGTGTTCTACGTCTGATCTGCTACTCTTCTCACGTGTGTTCTACGTCTGATCTGCTACTCTTCTCACGTGTGTTCTACGTCTGATCTGCTACTCTTCTCACGTGTGCTATACGTCTGATCTGCTACTCTTCTCACGTGTGCTCTATGTCTGATCTGCTACTCTTCTCACGTGTGTTCTACGTCTGATCTACTTATCTCACGTGTGCCCTGTGTCTGTCGAACTTTATGTTCATGTGCGTTCTCTGTCTGGTCCGATGTTGTGTTTATGTGTGTTCTGTGTTTCCACAGTTGGGTACGTTCCCCATGCTGAGAGAGGAGACCGAGCGAATCGTCACCTCCCACATTCGGGATCGGGAGAGCCGGGCCAAAGATCAGGTAACACCTACCTGTACGACCTGGATCCTAGCGCCAGTCCTGCCGCATGCCTGCATGCTTCTGAGCTTATGCCTGTACCCAAGCGGAGAACCAGCTCACACATATACACACATACACACAAATGCACACATACATACAAACACACACACGTACACATATACACACATACACACATGAACTCACACAATCACACATGCATACGAATCTTCATGCATACATACATACACAAGCAGGCACTAACAGACATTTCTCTCCCCTCATACTCGCATGCATTCATTCACTCAGCTTGTTCAGTTCATGTGTTCATTCACTCAGCTCGTTCAGTTCATGTGTTCATTCACTCAGCTCGTTCAGTTCATGTGTTCATTCACCGGCTCGTTCAGTTTACGTGTTCATTCACTCAGCTCGTTCAGTTCACGTGTTCATTCACTTAGCTCGTTCAGTTCACGTGTTCATTCACTCAGCTTGTTCAGTTCATGTGTTCATTCACTCAGCTCGTTTAGTTCACGTGTTCATTCACTCAGCTCGTTCAGTTCACGTGTTCATTCACTCAGCTTGTTCAGTTCATGTGTTCATTCACTCAGCTCGTTTAGTTCACGTGTTCATTCACTGGCTCATTCAGTTCACATGTTCATTCACTCAGCTCGTTCAGTTCACGTGTTCATTCACTGGCTCATTCACAGTTCACGTGTTCATTCACTCAGCTCGTTCAGTTTATGTGTTCATTCACCGGCTCGTTCAGTTTACGTGTTCATTCACTCAGCTCGTTCAGTTCACGTGTTCATTCACTTAGCTCATTCAGTTTACATGTTCATTCACTCAGCTTGTTCAGTTCACGTGTTCATTCACTCAGCTTGTTCAGTTCACGTGTTCATTCACTCAGCTCGTTCAGTTCACGTGTTCATTTACTCAGCTCATTCAGTTCACATGTTAATTCACTCAGCTCGTTCAGTTCATGCATTTGCAGGGAAACATGGGTGCAGATGATGAGAAAGTCCTGGTTTCTCCTGACCGTTTCTTTCTCTGCGCGCTGCTTCAGGTTCTGCTGCTGATTGATGTTCAGTTGGCATACATCAACACCAACCATGAGGATTTTATTGGCTTTGCCAAGTAGGTATTCAGAACATACGATGGTCTACAGCTGTGTTCAGCAATTCCGTGTTTGAAACAAATCTGAAATCAGCTTGCTTCTCTCTGGCATCTCGGATCATTTATATATATATATATATAAACCTCCCCCACTCTCAACCTTCTTCTCCTCCTCTCTCACTCCTCCTCTCCTCTCTCCTTTCTCTCTCTTTTCCTCTCTCTTCTTCTCTCTTCATCTTTCTTTGTCAATGAAAGTGCTCAACAGCGAAGCAGCCAAGCAAATAAGACAAGTTCTGCAGGAAACCAGGTTAGTGGTGTGTGTGTGTGTGTGTGTGTGTGTGTGTGTGTCTGTTATCAACATAAGTGTCAGTGTTTTTTAGTTTTTCTCAAATCATCATTGGTCATGTGACTTTTCAAGTGTCTGACTTTATTTGATCACATTCTGATTTGTCCCCTCAGTATCTGCTCATCTTATTTGATGATTTGACTGGTTAATTGATTTTAGCTGATATGAGTTCAGTAATTTGAGTGTTGTTTTGCCATGTCCAGTGTTCTGCCTCTGTTTCCAGTGCAGTCATTTTCAGTTTTCAGTTTTCTTTTATGTCATCATGGCCAGTGTCTTCTCTCCCACCCCTCTCTGTGAACGAGTCCTCCTCACGCATGCCTTTCTCCTGTAAGGAGCACTGCCTTTGTTTCTGCTCTGACAGGATATCCAGGTAAGAAAGGACACAGGTCCAGGTCAGTGGTCTAGACCTGTGTTAAACCTAGTACAAGGTCCAGGTGAAAAAAAAAAAAGAACAATGCCTAAAATGTGAATCATTTTATAAAAAATAATACAGACGTATCAACAAAGTTTTTAAAATTGTGCAGATCCATACAGAAATTATTAAAATGGATAATGTTAGGGTTAAAGGCATGTAGGAATCATTAAAAAGGATGGGGGCAGTGTTGGGGTTAGGGCTAAGGTTAGGTTAGAGTTAGGTTAGGTTAGGGTTACAGTTAGGTTAGTGTTAGGGTTAAGGTTAGGTTAGTGTTTGGGTTAAGATTAAAGGTATATAGGAATCTGTCTGTTTAAAATGTCCATCTACCTCTGTGTAGCTGAGCGTCACAGATTAATTTTTATTTTTAAATAAAATTTCATTAAAAATGGAAATTTTATTTTGGATACTGTTGAATAGGTGCTTCATTTTATGATCGGAATACTATGGCGTGTTTCATGAACTGAAAAACAAAAGGGTTTTCTAATTTCAGCTCAGCCTGTCTGCTTTAACCTTTTTAATAAGTCATTCCCTCCTCAGCACTCAGCTCAGGGTGATTATCATTAGCTGACAGCCAGGTGGCGCTCTACTAATGCTGCATTCACATATGTTGAAATGTCCTGTTCTGGTGTGTTGGGTTTAAATGGAACAAGAAGCTTTGTGCTTCGTATTAATCTTCCAATTACTTTGTCTCTCTCTTTTCCTATCTATCTATCTATCTATCTATCTATCTATCTATCTATCTATCTATCTATCTATCTATCTATCTATCTATCTATCTCTCAATCAATCTGTCTGTCTGTCTGTCTAATTGTTACTTTTTCAGGCCACATCTCCACCTGCCTCTGGCATAATTGTAAGAAATAAAGTTTATTTTGTGCCCTGAGACACATGTGTAGACACATCACCTTCAGGGTTTAGTCCAGGTTTCCCTTTGTTTTAGGTGGGAACTGCGTTTCTCTTACTGCATGTAACCTGGAAATGCTTCGGACAGGCAAAGACACAGAAGCTCCTGTCAGCAGCACAGACGTATTTATAAATACACAGATACACAGCAGCACCACTTGTTATGTGTTTATGAGTTTAGATTTCACAGTTTCTTTAGAAACCACGTTCACTGCACTGTTGCTGTATGGTTTTGTCGTGCTTTGTGTGGCTTGTACAGGGACCACAATGCATCACTCACACATCTCTGTACTAACATGTGATTAGATGTTTTGAGAGTAACCAGGCAACAGTCACTCGTTCACAAACACACTTTCTGGTCTTGAATTCAGTGATTATAGACTTTATTTAACCATGATTCAGGAAAGTATGCACTTTACACACATAAATGTTTTGTTTTTCATGGGGAGTTTTCCATGGGGTGTTCATGTGAAATGATGTCTAGTTTTGTGTTTTTATCATGTTCCACGATACAGGCCTGACATTTGACCTTTGACCTTTGCTCAGGTTATTCGCAAAGGCTGGCTGACCATCAACAACATCAGCATCATGAAAGGCGGTGCAAAGGAGTACTGGTTTGTGCTGACGGCAGAAAGCTTGTCCTGGTTCAAGGATGATGAGGTGAGACTCACTGTAGCTCTCCCTGGATGCTGATCCGTTACCTCCACAGGAGCATGCAGAACACGTGCTGAAATTGTGTGTGGTGTGTGGGAGTCCGTGGGTCCGTGTATGGTGTGTGTGTGTGTGTGTGTGTGTGTGGGTCCGTGTACGGTGTGTGTGAGTGTGGGTTCGTGTATGGTGTGTGTGTGTGTGTGTGTGTGTGTGTGTGTGTGAGTGTGGGTCCGTGTACGGTGTGTGTGTGTGTGTGGGTCCATGTATGGTGTGTGTGGTTCCATTGTTCTTCAGTTCCAGAGGTAAAACTGGAGTACATAAATGAGCTGACCTGTTTGCTCAGAGCAGAGCAAAACAGTCCGCCTAGAGCAGCTCGGGTACTCCTAGAGCTGCTCAGGTTTAGTCCATTAACTCAACACATTCCTCCTAGAGCTGCTTGTTCTTAGATGCCTGTGTGCACAAGGGCAGGTTTCCAAAAGCCCCGAGCCGAGGCTGGACTGAGTCATGAGGAAACGCCCACACCCACACACACAACTCCACATACACCCCCCCCCCCCACACACACACATATAGAGGAAGGGCGCCTTTAGAGGGTCATGGGAGCTGAAGTTTGCTGGTTAGTGAATCCAGGTCACGTGTGGACGTGAGGTTACAGAGGAGCGTGTGACGACTGGCCGGTCCAGGTGTCAGTCTGTCCTTCCTGGCGGGTTGCTGTCTGTCTGCCTGTCTGTGCCTGCTGTACAGCCTCCCTGATGTTCTGCACAGCAAAGTGTAGACAGGCAGACACACCACAACTACAGCGCTGCCTCCTGAGTCCTGCCCTGACCACCGCACCCAGTCCTGAGTCCTGACCACCACACCCAGTCCTGACCACCACACCCAGTCCTGAGTCCTGCTCCCTACTGTCTTTTACATCACATTAGACTCCAAATACTGCACCATCAAACCACTAAGATGCTGCAGTAGCACACACACACACACACACACACACACACACACACACACATATATATATATACTGTATATAAACTGTAAATTTTTCCACTGATATTTAATGTACAATTATACCAGAATATATTGGGGCACAGATTTTGGCATTAAATGTTTGAATTGCTTTGGTGCCTGCAGGAGTGTTGAAGTGTGAAGCTCCTCTCCCTTTAGCTCACATTAGCTGGACCCATTTAAAAACATGTTATGTTTTTCTTTCTGATTCTCTCATCTCTCTCTCTCCCTCTCTCTCTCTCTCTCTTTCCCTCTCCCTCTCTCTCTCTCTCTGTTTTTACACTTGAAGTATTTGGTTGAGCTATTTGACATAGCTGGATCTACACAAACACTGGCAAACACACACACACACACACATACACACACACACACACACACACACACACACACACACAGTTCTGTTGTCCTTGATGGTAATAAATAAATGATTATATTTTAATGCATGCCTTTGTCAGCAACATCTTTTGAATCCACTAATATAAAACTTCAGAAATCATTCTGATT
>JAOYMR010000016.1:9609338-9628302 GCA_025802075.1 Tenebrosternarchus preto | reverse complement strand
ATTATATTTTAATGCATGCCTTTGTCAGCAACATCTTTTGAATCCACTAATATAAAACTTCAGAAATCATTCTGATTATTTCATATTGCTGCTGACACACAGACATGTAAACATGATGAGTAAAAAAACATATACCTTCTCTATATTTACATATACCTCCTCTATATTTACATATACCTTCTCTATATTTACATATTCTTTCTTTTTTTCTGACAGCTGTGCTGAGCTTACACACATTCTTGGCTAAAAACCTAGAGATTTTTTTTTCTTTTCTATTTTGCTTAAAATGCTGGTAGCCAATCAGCTTTGCTCTGAGCGAATCCTACACAGGCCTGCAGTTTCCACACTTCTGCCCCTGTGAGGTGAGCAGTGCTTCAGCATCCTCTGTTGTTTTAACGCTCTGTGAGCTCTTCAAACCCGACTATCAGCTCTACAACAGCGCGTGCACCACGGCCTGCACTTCTGCAAAACCCAAAATAACTGCACTGATCTAAAGGCTTTGCAAACATCCACTGCCTCGCTCAGTCAGCAGGATCTTACTAGAGAACGTGCACTAGTGCACCACACCCACATTCACACGTGCACGAGCGCTACACCACGTGCACCACACCCATATTCACACGTGCACGAGCGCGACACCACGTGCACCACACCCATATTCACACGTGCACGAGCGCGACAACAACGTGCACCACACCCACATTCACACGTGCACGAGCGCTACACCACGCGCACCACACCCACTTTCACACGTGCACGAGCGCTACAGCACGTGCACCACACCCACTTTCACACGTGCATGAGCGCTACACCACATGCACCACACCCACTTTCACACGTGCACGCGCGCTACACCACATGCACCACACACACATTCACACGTGCACGAGCGCTACACCACGTGCACCACACACACATTCACACGTGCACGCATGCTACATCACGTGTACCACACCTATATTTACATGTGCATGAGCGCTACACCACGTGCACCTCGTCCATATTTACACGTGCATGAGCACCACACCACATAAACCACATCCACATTCACACGTGCACTAGCACTGAGCAGAATCATTAACTCAGAGGAGCACTACTGGAGGAAGAGGAGTTAGCATGAAGCATCCATCTTAAGCACACTGGATATCCTGCCTCATGATTTGTGCATTTGTAGGTGAAGTGTTCCTTCAGCATTCAGTCTCTCAGAGACTGCAGAGCAACACTTTATCTTCTCCAAGGAGGCTTTACATTTAATAGAACTGAAGCGGAGCTAAATTTAACTGATGCAAGTTACTGTAATATACATGTTAATATACATGTCTCCATAGCTGATGAGAGTCTTATGTTGTCAGTCACAAACTGTGACCAAACTTTTCGTTGATTATTTATTTGTTACGGTGCCTGATTAGACTGTTTGTTTTTTTATTTAATGTTTTTTGTTTTATTTTATTTTATGTATGGATTTATTTATTGAAATTGCACCTCTGATTATAATAGGTTACAGTAGCAGGTCAGTGGTGCCCTGAACCCTTCTGTCTGTGCTGCTGTAAGGAGACACACACACGTCCACGCCGTGCTCTCCACACACAGGGCCTGTACGTCACCGAACGCTCATAATAAAACACAGCTCCGATGTGTCGGACAACGACTCCGGGCTGAGCAAGGCGGCGGCGGTTCGCTCGGATTCGTGTGGGAGTGCAGGCTAACGATTAAGACAACGTGACCTGCCACGGAACAGCTTTCTGCTCAGAGTTGCTGGTCTGGAAGTGGTTGTTGTCTGAGGTGCTAACGAGACGCTTTCAACAATACAGTTTTTGGTTCAGATTTTGCAGAACCTTGAAACCAGTTGCATATTTTACATTATTTAAATATTGGTTTGTAATTAATCATTTAAATTTTACTTTTGTGTAAAAAAAAAATGATAGCCCAGTGATAGCTGAGGTGAAATTACTATGTCTTATTTTGATGCTAGTTACCTGAACATAATATTAAAATATGTTGTGTTTTTGCATAATTGAGGTATTCCAAATAATCCATCATTTAAATTAGTCATTTAGATGTAGTCATTCTTTGATGGCAGTAAAATTGCCGTGTGTTTGAGCTGCAAAACCATCTGTCCTCGCTGACATTTCCAAAACCGCAGCATTCCAAAGTTGTTTTTTTAACGGTTGATCGGTACACACCAGAGGGTTTGCTAAGCCAGTGCTTCCAGTGTTTGGATGCCTTCTCTGCCTTTTTCTGATTAAAAAAATATTATCATGGTACAGTGTTAGATAATTCACTCGAATTTAAATTAACATTTAGTTAAGAATGTTAGCGGCTCAGGTTTTACATAATTTAATCTTTTGTTTAGTGGTGCTGAAGGTTTCCCCACCAAAAACTTCCAAGCGGAATTCCGAGCAGACTGTGAGCGTCTCCTGAGCCTGAAGCACTGCTGGGTTTGCTGAAGGTAGCGCTGCGTTAAAAGAGAAGTGTGAAAGTTTGACGTACAGATTAGACCCGGCGAGGAGCGGCTGAATGAGCACAGACGAGTCCAGTGGTTTTCACGCCTGGAGGGCGACCGTGTTGCATCCTCACCCAGTCTAACCAATGTGCAGACTACTGTACACCAGTATACCCATGAACAGGTAGTCTGAACACTGGGCAGACGGAGCAGGGGAGCACCGCTGCCTCTTCTTCATCCTCTATCCTCCTCCTCTTCCTTTTAGGGAGCTGGAGGCAGAGAGTATTCCGTTGTTTTTTGGATGGAAAGAGAGTAGAGCTGCATTTCCCGTTTGCCACTCCTGGTGTTTGATTCATCGTTTGTTTGTTTGTTTGTTTGTTTCTGCCACCCAACGTTGTTGTTGTTGTTGTTGTTGTTGTTTTTTTGGTCTCGGTCCCGTCAGTGTCCTGCGTCAGCGTTAGGCCGAGAGCACTATCCAGCTTTGACGTGGCACATTCGTTCAGAAGACCGCGGGGGATTCAGGGTGTGGAAGAGAGGGAGAGTGGGAGTGGGCAGAGAGAAGAGGGAGGAACCACACCTCCTTATATGGAGTGGATGTGGAGAGGTCCTGCGGAGCTGCAAGACCCCGAGCGTCCCGCAGAACTCCGCAGTCATCCTCGTTCTGCCAGGTTCTTGGTCCTGCTGTGGTCCCCAGCCAGTGTTGCCCCAGTCCTCTGGGGATCCCACAGCCTGCGATAGCTTAGCACGATCAGTCCAGCTTTCTCCATCAGAACTCTACTCTCACACTCTGCCTGTGCTCTCACTCCTTTCTCTCTCTCCTCCCCCTCTCCCTCTCTCTCTCCTCCCCCTCTCCCTCTCTCTCTCCCCTCCTTCTCTTTCCTGCTGCTGTTAAGTACTAACAGATGTTTAAACTTAATGTCAGGCTGTCATTTAGTCAGTCTCTCTCTCTCTCTCTCTCTCTCTCTCTCTCTCTCTCTCTCTTTCCAACTTATTCTGTTCTTCTCTATCTCTCTTTTGCCCACACTCTCCCCCTGTTTCTCCCTCCCCTTCTCTCTCTCTCCCCAAGAAAAACGTGGAGCAGGAAGTGAGGCCCTCTGGAGGGGGACGGGGGCGGGAGTTAAGAAATACATAAAGAGGAAGGTGGAGAATATCTGGTTTAAACTTGAATAAAACTACAAATCCTGAGACAATCTTACCATGCAAATCCTGAGACAATCTTACCATGCACTGTTAAAGTGCACAGTGTCTCAGTTCAACATTACCAGCCTGTTCTTACACTTCACTGGTGTTTTCAGTTAGTAGCCGCTCATCTCATTGATGTTTGCCACATTTATTACTCCCTGCTCTCTTAAGCACAGTAAACGAACACAGCAAAAAGATCGAGGCTTCAACACATAGGCTGTCCAAACCCCCCTCCCCCCACCACACACACACACACACACACATGCATACTCAGAGGGAAACAATGGTGTTTCTTAACCACAGCATGTTCTAATGGGTTCCATATGTGTTGTTTTTCTCCCTCGTTCTCTCATTCTTTCTCTTCTCTTACTTTGATCTTTCTTTCATACCTCCCTTTCATTTTCCCTTCACTCCTTCTACTCCTCTTCTAATACTTTACGTCTGACTGTCGTTTTCTTTCAAATATTCCCACTTTCCATGTTTACACAGCTCTAGCCCCCTGTGCCAAACACGTTTCTTGACGTTGTTTACTCCTGTTATGGCTATAAAAGCCCAGCAGTTGTTACTCTGCAGGTCCAGAGTTCCAGCCCAGCAGTGTGATGGAGTGCAGAGGGGATGTGCTGATGCACAGCAGAGGGTGCAAGCTGGATTGGCCCCTCTGGAGCCCTGGGGCCCCAGGGGCCAGCACTGGCTGGTCGGCCTCTTGCTCAGACATATCAGATCGACTCACTGGTTAATTACGGTGATATTAGGCGATTTAGAGCAGGGAAATCCCCCAGCTGGTTGGCCAAGAGCAAAGTGGCCCCTCCCTACTGTGGAGGTCACAGGACATATCATCACGTCATGATCCATTCACTCCGGATTTTGGCGGGTTTCTCAGAACAGAGGCTTTAGTGCAGTGTGGAGTTTCTGCTGCGCAGGAATCACTTTCACATGAATGGTCGAGATCCACAGGCTGCAAACCCACTCGGCCAATAGTAATCCACGTAATCCGACAGTAATCCACGTAATCCGACAGTAATCATTGTAACCCGATAGCAATCAGACAGTAATCCGACAGTAATCCATAACCTGCTATGACATCCTTCAACTTTAACCTGCAGGAGAAAGAGAAGAAGTACATGCTGCCCCTGGACAACCTGAAGGTCCGGGATGTGGAGAAGGGTTTCATGTCCAGCAAACACATGTTTGCCATTTTCAACACCGAGCAACGGTAGACCAATCAACCTTGTCCAAGTTAAAATGCTGAAGTCTGGAAAATGGTTTAACCAAATTTAAATTACCTTGGCAGCAGATTAAAATATGTTACTTTGATTATGCTTAAAAAACACTTAACAGTATGTGCATTTCTGTACTTTGTAATGAAACACATTTAATGAGTGATGTAATACTTCCTTGGCGACTGTTCCATGTGACACTGTATTAAATTATGACCTCAGCTTGTACTTCCTGTTAGCTGTTCAGTCTGAGCAGTCTCTGCCTCTCAGGAACGTCTTCAAGGACAATCGCTTCCTGGAACTGGCGTGCAACACCCAGGAGGAGGTGGACAGCTGGAGGGCCTCGCTACTGAGAGCCGGAGTGTATCCCGAGAAATCTTCGGTCAGCACATGATAGAATTCCCAGAATTCCCAAAACAGTCTAGTCTGTTCACTTCATCTCAATGAAAATTTGACCTAGCACTGAGAGCATAGATCTACAGTGCAGTGATCAACCTGATTTCACTAAAGTATATTCCATGTTTTGGTAAGAGGAAAACTCCTTATAGAAATTCAGTGGAGATGTGGAGGGTTTTGCTACATGAGTGTGGTGACAAATTCTGCTCTAGTTTTCTTTTTTTTTTTCTAAACAGTAACTTTTGACTTTTGACCCTGTTCTTTATAATCTTGCCTTCTCTCTCTCTCTCTCTCTCTCTCACTCTTTCATCAGGTGGAGAGTGAGAGTTCTGGTGCCTCTGAGAACTTCTCCATGGACCCCCAGCTAGAGAGGAAGGTGGAGACCATCCGCAACCTGGTGGACTCCTACATGGCCATTGTCAACAAATGCATCCGGGACCTCATGCCTAAGACCATCATGCACCTGATGATCAATAATGTGAGATCCATCCCTACAGAACCTGAACCCCTCTCTTACACAACCATGAACATCCCAGCACATCCCTTAACTCACACACCTGATTCAGCTCACCACTGATCACGATCAGCACTAATCACCATGTGATTATTACAACTATTACTACAGCTACTTCAACTATTACTACAGATTAGTACAACTGTTATTACAACTGTTACTGCAACTACTGCTGCAACTATTACTACAACTATTACTGTAACTGTTATTGCCACTGTTAGTACAGCTATTGCAACTATTACTGCAACTATTAGTGCAATTTTTACTACAGCTATTAATGCAACTATTACTGCTAATTATACATTTGCTTTAGTTACTACTACTACTGTGACAACTGGCACTAGTTCCCTTTAATACTGCCAGTACCAGTAATACTATATAGTAACATTTACATCAGTACCAGTAATAATGGCATTTACATAGCACTTTCAGTACAATGGAGCTCAACCTTAATGGAATCAGGACTTTTACAGCATGCAGAACACAGGTTCCCCATTCCCAGTGAAAATGAGGCTGAAACCTGTAGTTCCTGAAGTATTTATTGCCACCTATCTTCAATTAATATGAAGCAAATGAACAAATACTGGTTTCTTTTAACGGACCAGGCCACTCCTGACTAAGGAGCCTGAGTTGGAGCACCTGGTAAAGCAGTGCTTCCTTCTTCCACAGGTGAAGGACTTCATCAACGCCGAGCTGCTGGCACAGTTGTACTCGGCCGGTGACCAAAATGCACTGATGGATGAATCCCAGGAGCAGGTGCAGCGCAGAGAGGAGGTGCTGCGCACCCACCACGCTCTGAAGGAGGCGCTAGCCATCATCGGGGACATCTCCACCACCACCATCACCACTCCTCTGCCCCCACCTGTGGACAGCTCCTGGTTACAGACAGGCCAGGGGGGCTCCCGCAGGTTAACGCACTGATGGTCTTCACACTTTGGTCTTGATTTGATCTCCGGTCTCTCCATGTCATGGTGCACCAGAGGTTCTGGTAATGACTAGTTGTGACAAAACTCCACCCAGAACAAACCAGTTATGGATGATGTGGTTGCTGTTCAGAACTTGATTTGATCATTCTGTCATGTTTCACAGCCTGTCTGTGACACATTGACAACCCCACCATCCTCCAAAAAAGTTCTGGCACAATGAATGAAGCCTAATTTTGGGCCTCATTACTGTCATTACATGAAGTTTCACCATCTGAAACAGCTCCGTCACTCATCCGATGTTCTCAGTGTGTCGGTTAAGGCTTTACATGTTTCTGCTCCATCCTGTAGGTCTCCTCCACCCAGCCCGACAGCTCCTCGCAGGATGTCTGCAGGGCAAAGACCCGCCGGCCGGGGGGCTCCTCCACCCCCATCTCGCCCAGGGCCTCTGGGTCCCTTCAACAACAGCGCCGACAGCCCCCAGGTGCCCAACCGGCCCAACCGAGCTCCCCCTAGCGTCCCCAGGTGAGTTCTTACCTGAAGCCCAGGTAGGTAGTGCTGCGCAGGATATAGCCTACAGTGACACAGCCCTGGGGTGGGTAAGGGAGTATCAGCTGAATGGTTCCTAATAGTTTTATAAGATACTTTCACCAAATAAAGTATCTAACATAATGAAAACAATCCTCAAAAACAATTTCCACAAAAAGCGAATTTGCACTATGTGGAAATTCACACATATATTTGCACATAATTTGCATATGAATTTGTATATTTATCTGTTACCTTAGAAACATCCTGCCAAAATGATGGTAAAGAAAAAAAAAAAGAGAAAACACCCCTTTTGTAGTTATGTACAATATATTACAGAGCTATCTCGACACTGTAGTTATGTACAATATATTACAGAGCTATATCGACACTGTAGTTATGTACAATATATTATAGAGCTGTATGAACACTAGTTATTTACAGTATATTACAGAGTTACAGAGTACAGTATTGTGTTACATAGGCACAGTAAGAAAGGTTAGTGAGGTTTGGGTTAAGAGCAGACTGTCTGCTGGGGTGAAGTAATTCTACAGCTCTGGAGGAAAGTGTTGGTCCTGATGCTCTGGTCCAGGTGGGCTGGTCCTGATGGGCTGGTCCTGATGCTTTGATCCTGATGCTTTGATCCTGATGGGCTGGTTCTGATGGGCTGGTTCTGATGGGGTGGTCCTGATGAAGTTCTAGTCTGCTGGAGAGGTCAGGCGTGTCTTCCAGGCCACGTGCCTCAGTCTGATTGTTGGAACTATAATGCTGCACACATGGTGTTGTATCTCAGAAGCATCAGTATCTCAGAAGCATCAGTTCCAGAAGATTTAGGTTGGTTGAGCACAGAAATGCTGAACATGATCCAGAAGCATCCAGGTGGAGAAATACACTAGAGGAAAAGGAAGTAATTAAGCAGAGTTTCAGTTTTGGTTCTGCAACCTGCTGATCCTCGAGAGTTTTGTCTTTCCTAGAGAAGCTACTGCACAGGAAATCGGAATAGGCAGTAGTGTGCTCAGTGAGTCTGAGTGAATAGGCAGTAGTGTGCTCAGTGAGTCTGAGTGAATAGGTAAATGTGTGTGTGTGTGTGTGTGTGTGTGTGTGTGTGCACGCGTGTGCACTCCTGTGTAAGGAAGTGTGTGGTGTGTTTGTGTGAAAGCTCTCAGTAAGTGACACTAAATACATCCTGAGTACCTGGGAGCTACTCGGCCAAATCACACACCCAGGAAGTGGTTGAATTTTTCCTGCACTATAAACAAAATCTTGTCAGCAAATTTCTCCAAGCCTGTTTATTTGGGATAAAAGGCTGAGCATGTTCTGTTACCACTTTAAATCAAAACCTAACATTTTCAGTATAACTTACATAAACTCATAAGATGCTCAAATACAGTAATTGATTAAAATAACCATGTTTCAAGAGCTTAATGCCTGTTGTTCATGAACCACATCAGACTGTAGAGTTATATAAGTCTTATGTAGAATTAGACCCCCGTTCGGTTGTGTGGGGTGAAGTGTAACACTGCAGTGATGTTTCTCCCTCATCATCTCCTCCATGTCTGTCTACCTTCTCCTTTTCATACCCTCTACTCAAAACTATGTGACCTGATTACAGCAGGGTCCACAGATAATGTTTCTAACTGCAAGCTTGAAGATTAGCAACTGGAAAAAGTAATAATTGTATGTATTATTACTAATAGTAGTAATAATTGTATGTATTATTACTAATAGTCGTAATAATTGTATGTATTATCACTAATAGTCGTATCCTCTACATTGTTAGAGGAAGTTCAAGACTGTTAAATGTTGTGCAGACTGAGCACATTGTATTTGGCTTGGCTGTTAATTTATTCATTAATGTATTTGTTAACCTGTTGCTACAAAATTTCTCTTTTTTTCTGCTGTTCTACTCACTAATTCTGTCCTGTTTCTTTTGCCCCTCCCCCTCCCCCCATGCTGCCACGCCCTCCGTCTCTAACGCTCTTCCTGCTGACACGCCTCTTCTCTCACCTCATTGGTCCGCCTCAGCCGCCGGCCCCCGCCCTCTCCCACCAGGCAGGTCCCTCCCTAACCCTCCCGGTCGGGACCCCTCGTCTTGGACCAGGCAGTCACGCCTCCTCCCCCAGGCCCTATTGCCCCTGCGTCTCCTCCCCTCATCCCCGGCGTCTCTCCGCTCCTGCATGCCCGACAGCCTCGCTTGCACAGAGCCCCTTCATCCCCGGTGCGTTTGTGTGCTCGTTTCCCCTGCTGCGGCGTGCTGGTGTCCGTGTTTTAGCCGTGCTGGTGTCCGTGTTTTAGCCGTGCTTTGTGTCCGTGTTTTAGCCGTGCTCGTTCCGTGTCGTGTCTCCATGCCTGTGATCCGAACGCGCCATGCCAGCCCTGCAGCCACACAGGCTTCACCTCCTCACTCCTGTCAGTGTTTCAGAAGCAGTGCTGGACTCTCTGACCTCTGTCTAGAACAGCCAGGCACTGAGGCTCTTCCTAGTGCATGTTTTGTTTGTGAGCGTGTGTGTGCTTTTGTGTGTGTTTTGTAGGTGTGTGTTTGTGTGTGTGTGTGTGTGTGTGTGTGTGTGAATGTGTGTGAATGATGTTAGTGAAATGATTCTTAGTAACAATATTTGACCAAATGTGACAGATAGAAAGTAAAATAGCAATTTACGTGTGTGTATGTGTGTGTGTGTGTTTGTGTGAGCGTGCATGAGGGCACGTGTGTGTGTGTGTGTGTGTGTGTGTGGGGTGGAAGTTCTGTGTGCTAACGTGTGGTGTGCACGCCTTGTTTGATGGCATGTTTGTTTGGCCAGTATGTTTCCTTAGTGGGATTTTTTTTTTCTTTTTTCTTTTTTTGCTTCCAAGGTCGACCACTGCTGATGCTAAAATGTGAACCCCTTAGCTTCTCTAGCTGTGATTGTGTCTGTGTGCCTGTGTTGATGTAGCAGCCATGCAGGCTGAGGAGAGAAACGCAGGCCATAGTTACCATCATGCACTCTGTGCCACTGAACACGTGAACTTACAACCCACACACACCTTACAGCTCCAGGAAACCTTCCACATAAAGATCACAGCTTACTAAACTACAGTATCCTCAGTGTTATACAGTAACTGTGCAGTGTGGCATGTATGAGCTGTACACGTGTTTAGATTTAAAAAAAATGTAACCGTTTTAATTAGGACTGGATAGTTTATTAATTCAGATTGGATTGTCATTGAGTTGTTAGA
Organism: Tenebrosternarchus preto; assembly: GCA_025802075.1. Classification (NCBI taxonomy): domain Eukaryota; kingdom Metazoa; phylum Chordata; class Actinopteri; order Gymnotiformes; family Apteronotidae; genus Tenebrosternarchus; species Tenebrosternarchus preto. Next base: position 9,617,886 of record JAOYMR010000016.1, on the reverse strand, counting down.
ATGGATCTACTGCCCTTTAACAAAGATGTTTGAATATAATCAACTCAATTCAATTCAGTACGTCTCAAGATTAAATATATTCACCTATTTCACAAACACCATCTGTTCCTAAATCTGCTTTGACTCCACAGTGGCTACCTAGTCCTTCATTCTGTATGTTGTATATACCGACGAGGTCCAGTACCTTTGTCCTAGCAGTATTACTTAGACTTCTACAAGCTCCAGTGGACAGTTGATGTGTAGTTTCTGTGGGTCTCTGTATGTTAATGCACTGTTGAGCTGAGCAGTTGATTTTGTTTGTACACAATGGTACTTGAAATCTGTCTTCTGTTTTTATTGTCTCTTATTGTATCTCAGAACTCTGATTCATACTAATATGATGGCATGAATAAATCTGTTTTGCCAAAGCTAGTAATAGAAACTAAATCTATATAATATGCAACAGAGAGCAACAGTGTTACACATACACACACATACATACGCATAGATACAGAGCAACAGTGTTACACATACACACACATACATACGCATAGATACATATATATATATATATATATATATATATATAATATAAGAACTAATAATATTGTTCACTGGAGGAAATCAAGACATTGACCTCCCTTTTGTAAATGTGTTTCTTTTGAGGGAGCTGTAATAGTCACTATATTATTTATGTAATTCAATAAACTTGTGCTGAAGACCATTATCATTGTGTGTTCTTTGTCAGTAAAGTAACGGTGAGATACTCAGGTAAAGATACAGTCAGATGAATGTGTAGAGTTAGGTAAAGATACTCAGGTAAAGATACAGTCAGATAAATGTGTAGAGTCAGGTAAAGATACTCAGGTAAAGATACAGTCAGATAAATGTGTAGAGTCAGGTAAAGATACTCAGGTAAAGATACAGTCAGATAAATGTGTAGAGTTAGGTAAAGTTACTCAGTCAGGTCAAGATACAGTCAGGTAAAGGTATAGAGTCAGGTCCAGCATTGCTGTGGAGAAAAATGTGTAATACCACCAAGATATAACAACATGGTGATGGATGGTAAAGTAACTTTACACCTGTGTTGCTTCAGTTTAAACATTAGAAACAGAAAAATGAAAAAGGTTTCATTACAGTTATGTAAATGAGTATAGATATGTTTCATATGTGTTTATACAAAAAGTTCAAATAAAAGGAAAATAAAGTTGGGAAGTAAAATCCATCCATCCATCCATCCATCCATCCATCCATCCATTCTCTATCCCTTATACGGGTCGTGGGAGCAGCAGCCTAAGCAAAGAGGCCCAGGCCTTCCTCTCTGCTGCCACCTCCTCCACCTCCTCTGGGAGGACACCGAGGCATTTCCAGGACAGCTGAGAGTTGTAATCCCTTAAACTTGTCCTGGGTTTTCCCTGGAGTCTCCTTCCGGATAACGGATAAATGGCCTGTGTATGTTCCACAGATAAAAGGTGCCAAGTCCCTATATGGTTCCATGTTAGAAGATCCTCCCCTGTGCTCCAGAGCCAGTAGGCATCACTGCGCAGCTGCACTCTGATGTAGCTGATGGTAACGATGACGTGCTCGAGGAGACGGGGACGTCTGGAGCAAAACCGAAGTACACAACGAAGGTCTTACCGATTTCTGTGGTTCATTGCTCTTATTTCCAGTAGATGGTTTGTTCAGCTGTGTTCAGCTACGTTGTGTGCTGTGTAAAATCCATTCATTCATTTCCTGATAAATGAAGTTGGTTGTTGATGGGTGAGCTGGAACAAAATGGTGACTTTGAAATGTTATATGTTAGATTTTTGAGTGGCCTGCATGGACATTGTGTAAAGACTGAATATATATGCCACTTCTTAAAAACTTACATAATGTTTATTTACATTTAGGTATTTTTTCTCTAACTATATTTTAGAGCAGTTTTTCTCTTGGTTTAAATGCAGTCTGTAACCTTTTAGCTTTTCACACCTTGGTCTGTTGAAGCTTTAAACTCTTATTATCTTACTTGATTTAACACTTTTTAAAAAATATTTCTTTTACCACTTTTATCAGTTTTTTCAAAAGTTCCTTTTACCTATTAATGGTGAACTATACATTCCACTGGTTTGACACCCCTTTTATCCGTGGAAAAAAAAGTGTCTTGTTCAGTGACCTTTGGTGTACAGATGACAGAACTTTCATAAAGGTGTTTCCTTCAACCCAGTTACACTCAGTTTTAGTACGTCCATTGCTGTGCATAGCCCCAAAGCAGAGGATATTCCCATTACAATATGCACTCATTAGGATTTGGTTCCGTACTCATGAAATATCAAGCAGAAAAACAAGATCACCCAGCAAGCATACACTTTGCAATACAAATATTTCATGCTTGTTACAGATGGTTTAGATAATTTTTTTCAATGTTTTTTTTAGTAAACACAATCTAGAATGTCACATTAGGCACAAAGCATGGTAAAGCTATTGCTTGTGTTGTAAAAAATAATAGTGTGATAGCCCCTGACATACCAACACTAACCTGGCAGGAACTGGAAAGTTGGTTCATTTCTGTCACAAACTCACAGTTAGACATTTCTGAATAAATAGGTGGGACTTTCTACTCTCATCATGCACTCCTGAAGAGGCTTATTCCTGAAGTGGGTCACACCTGAAGCAGGTCATTCCTGAAAAGGGTTACTCATGAAACAGATCACTCTTGAAGAGGGTCACTACTGAAGAGGGTTATTCTTGAAGCAGGTCACTGCTCTTTTTTTCCAGGAGAGGGTCACTCCTGAAGCGGGTCACTCCTGAAGCAGGTCATTCTTGAAGCGGGTTACTACTGAAGGTCATCCATCTTCATTAAGCTTCTGCCAAATTTGTTTTAATAAACAGCATTGAAATGAACTTTGAGTCTCTGTTTTTTGCCTTGACTATAAAAGTGACACATTTCAACATTACACAGAACAGTGAGTCAGAGCTATAAATTAGTTGATGAGGACTAAAACAGCTACGTTGAAAGGAGAATATTTGTATTAGACTCATTAATACATCTCCCTCCAGTGGTGAGCATAAAATGTGCACTCTGCCACACTAAGGCAGAATCATCAGAACTCAAATGTACATTAAACTACTGTTTAGCTGTACAGCATTACTTGCATTATCTTGACTTAAGTTACTGCACAATCGTATGCTTTAACTCGCATATGCTATAACAAACTATGCCAGGCAACCAAATACAATCATCAGTGTACTGCTAGACTGTACTGTTCTATTCTAACATACACTTAACATCGCACATACTGTTTTAGTCTGAACGCTGTCACTTTTCAGACATTTATAACTTTGCTTCATTGCACCTTGTACATATAATTAATTGTTTCATGACTAATAAAAAGCAAGCAGTTCTTTATCTAAACATTTTTTTCGTATTTATTTCCCTATCTAATTTATTCATAGATGTCGAACCACCATTTCTTTAAGTGCAATAACAGTTTTCTTAGCATTCCTGGTGACATGTCTTCTGGGAATTGTAGTACGTAAGAAGGTTTAAAAATACTATTTAGCAAATATAGTGTTTAAACGTTTATTATAAAACATTTGTAGATTTTGATTATCACACCGTGGTGCTTTGTTGCGCCCGTTATGTAAAACAAGTCAATTTGATACGACTATGGATCGATACTGTTAGACTACAATTTGATAAACTTCCGTGACTGATGTACCACGTGACAGGCCTACCACGTGACTGATGTACCTCGTTACTGATGTACCATGTGACTTGGAAGCTCCCGTGGAAGCGAGTCCACTGTCATCTGAAACTGCGCGGTGTTTTTACTTGTCCACGTAACCAGTGACTCTTCGCTAGACAATCTTGCTTAGCGATGTAGCTATCTATCTGTCTAGCTATCTGTCTTTAGATAGGTAGCGATACATTTAAATATTCGGGTTTGGTTTATTTAATAAACTAAACTGTTGGATCACTGTAAAATAATTCTGACAACTGGTCGGAACAGTCGGAACACGTTGGACGGAGGAAGACGACAACAACAATGTTGCTTCTCACTTTTGGACTATAATGAAGAAGCTCAAATTGATAGTGTTTTGTCTCAACGTCGTGCTGTTGTGTCATTGGTGAGTAGCGAAACGTATCTTATTACTACGAAAGCATAATTGTATTATAAGACGGAGCTACCTAGTCTATCCTAAATAGATATTCCTCTGACAGCTGACTTGTTGACACCTGCTCCCACTAGCATTAGCCACACAGCTAACGTGGCTAAGCTGTCAATCCACAGTGTGGGCGCTTCTCAGATAAAACAGCTTGCTATCTTGTCAAATAACGTTGATTATTTTTGGCCATAGCTGAGTTAACACTGAGTGCACCACGTAACAAGCTAGATGAACCTATTGCTATATATAGCTAGTAACCAAGAAATTGCTTGTTGATCACTTTGTTCAACACATTATCATCAGAATTAAGGATTTAAGAACATCAGAATTAATAATGTGTGGTTCCCAGTAGCAAGGCATTTTAATATGAATGGATACTGCATTAACGTCATATGTTTGTATTACCAGTTTCTATAAACATTGTTATAACAGTTATACATAAACGAAATATGTTTAACTACGTTATCATAGCTACCGTTAGCAGTTATGTTATAGTTATGTTATAGTTATGTTATAACAGTTATACATAAACGAAATATGTTTAACTACGTTATCATAGCTACCGTTAGCGCTGTAACCTAAGATAGCTTAGCTAGGACGCTATGGCAAGATAAGGCTAGAAGCTGATAGTTAGCAGGGTAAAACACAATATGTCCCATAATAATCCACATCCCAACAATGCCATTCCCAGTTATTCCAAAGCCAGAATGTGCGTAGCTTCTATCTGAAAATGAAGACTGGTCACTCACAAATACCGTGACATAATTCACCCAAAGCCATTTTCTACTGCCTGTTTAGTTGGTCATAAAGAGAGCTTGTCTTTGTCCTTTGGTACTGAACAAAACAAAAATATAGGCTAACCAAGGAAACAACTGATGTAATGTGCATTTTCAAACTGTGAGGATTAGGTTTAGCATTATTGTCAGGATGATATTTTGACCTGCAGTTCAGGCCAAACTTAATCAAAGTTTACACGTTTATTTCAGAAGGCCACGTTGTGTATCTTAATCCAAGGAACTCCTTTAATATTTTAAACCTGAAAGGGGAGGCCTGTCTTCCAGACAACTTTGCCATAGCACTCGTCCTTGATTTCAAACACAGCTGGTATGAATTGTAAAATAAACAACTTTCTGGGCTTAAAGCTATTTCAGGCCACTGGCGTTACCGTGTCAGCATGTTTGTCAATGATGGAGAGACTGAATCAACCAGGACACTGTGGTGACGTTACCCAGGTTGCTTCACTTCCTCGCTGATGTGACGTTGCCCTTTCTGCCCTTTAACTTTGAGAACGCCGTTTGATGTGCTCTCATTAAACGATGCAATTCTGTTTTACAACGTAGGACGAGCCTATTTCGTACTGCAAAGTGCTGTTTGAGCTTCCTGCCCTAAAGGAAACAGAAAACGAGGGCAAAAAATGAGTAAAAACCAGCGAGTAGCTCTTAAGCGAACTTTGTTCACTTTTAGTTGATAAAGTTACCATGACAATAGTTATATGGACATGGTTTGGATTATCTGAAAAGCAATGAAGCACGATTAAGACGGTCTGCAAAATAAGACTTTGGTCAGTACAAAAGATGGGAAACGCAACAAATTTGTGTAAACACCTGAAAAGGTGTCGTTCCTGTGAACACAGCATGCACATCCATACTGCTGTAAATGCAGTCGACGTTTAGTCTCTCCACGTTCAGTCTCTCCAGAAATGCCTTCTTTTATCCGTAAACAATTCTGTTTACCTCAGGGACCTTTCTTTGCCTGTAGTTCCAGAAAGATGCAACCCCCTGAGTTGTAGTCCTGTAAAGCATTTCGTTCTACTTTGTGCTGTATCATGCTATGCAGCAGAGCACACAAGGATAAGCCATTACTCAGCATAGGGACACACTTGAGCTGTAATATGCAAATTACTTGTGGTGTGAGGTACCCAACACCACTATCTACTCCAGTGAGCATTGCTTGAAGCAGCAGTGCTGGGAGTGCTGGGCTTGATCATATAAAGTAATATTTGTAAAGTTTGCATATTGATAAGATTAGACAAACACAGAAGTATGTGGCTGACTTGATCAGAGAGACTGTGTGTTCTTTCAGGCAACCTGTCCAACATGGCCACTGCTCAGAGCAGAACAAACCCAGAGTACAGAACATCACCACACCAGACATCACTAAACAGCAGAGTGAGTCCCAGGAGGACAGGAAGGATGATGAGGTACACTGGCTTCTTCAGATGTGTTTTAATGTGGATTTGATTCCTCATGTTTATCTTTTAGGACACGTTGTACATTTATCTCAGCAAGGGCGATGCTTTTCTTCAACACATCGGTTGTCATTGTTAATGTCTGCTCGTGTTGCACCGATGTGATGTAGTCTGGGGAATCAAGACTGTAAGAAGCAAAGTTTGGTTCAATATCAGGTGTGAGTCACTCTGTAGCACCTGCTAAAACGAGATTTTTAAGTCTTTTTTTATAAATGAGATGCTCCTGGAATGCAGTTTTTATCTTCAGATGTTGGAGGTTTTTGATGCTGCTACACGTTGTTTACGTTCTGATGTGGATGTTAAACAGATGGTCTCTTCGGAACCACCTGCCTCTACTAGTAAACCCAGCTCACAGACGGACGCAGGCCCGGACGGTGAGCTACAAACGCTCGAAACCGGACTGCAAGAGACAAGCGAGAAGGTGCGGCTAGACTGGGTTTGGCATTTATCTCCTGCAGTTATCAGCTTTGTGAGATCTTTTTTTTTTTCATTGGTATTATGAAGAGAATGTCTAAGCATGTTGTTTTGGTCAGTCTTGCATGAGGTTTTCCTTCAGTAGAATGTTCTTTCTGGGAAACATTCTGTCGTATGCTTCATTGAAAAACAAACATTTACACATACACCAGCAGGGCATTCAACAGCTGCTCCTTTATCATTCTACACAGACTCCGTTCAGTCTAGTTTTCTCACAAGCAAACGTTTCTGTTTAGGAAACCAGTAAACAGCCTTCCAGCTGCTATCAGAAACCATCCACACTGCATGACTTACAGCATTTGACCTCTTATTACATGTGATGTACATATATATCAGTCAGATAGCGTGCAATGCTCTCTGGGAATCAAATCCATGACCTCAGAACCACGCCTTCTTTTACCTGCGCTGTCAGATGAGCAACGGGAGAGTAATGTTAGTAAATGCCCTTGCAGGTGGAGAGGGCCACAGCCGAGACAGAGATGACTCCAGAAGCAGGGGATCCTGTGCTTGGTCCAGACCAGGCAGTTCCGGAGCCTTCCGTTCCCCCAGACAAGGCTGTTCTGGAGTCTTCCGTTCCCCTAGACCAGGCTGTTCTGGAGTCTTCTGTTCCCCCAGACCAGTCTGGTCCAGAGTCTTCCACTCACCCAGAGCAGGACGCCAGCTCTCCGAGCTCAGTCCTCCCAGTACTGCCTGCTGTGCCTGAAACTGCTAGCCAGGCCACACGTGTGTTGGACTCCCTGCCCTCCCGGACCACTGCCTTATCTGGCCTGACCCCTTGCCCGTGAGAGGTTTTTATTTTTAAAACAAACAAACAAACAAAAACTTGCAATAGATGAACAAAAACGGCTTGTAGAAGTCGTTATATTGTAATGCCTGATAAAGCTATTTAAATCAGGGCACCTAGTTTTAAAAACTTTACAATTACATTTACATTTAAGACATTTAGCAAATGCTCTTATCCAGAGCGACTTACAAAAGTGCTTCATTGTTGACTCACAGAATGTATCCTAGTCAGTAAGAAGAACAGAGTTCAGTAGACATTTGAACTAGATCACTGCTAGAATACAAGAATCACGCTGGTCTGAGTATAAGTTCTATTAAACAATGTTCAAGTATAAGTTCTATTAAACAGTTTTAACGGGTTTTTGTTCCTGCATTGAATGGAACTGGGAAATCTGTCTTGTTGTTTATTTGAAGTGTTTTTTATAATTCCAACTAATATTTGACCAGATCTTTTCATCTAAACTTGTTCTTTGTGTTTTGTTTTTGAATAGCCTTTGTTTAGATAGGCACTCCCTTCCTTTCTATTACATATGCATGCTAGTGACGACACAACAAGCTGTGAAAACACAATTTATTTTTCCTCCTACAGTTTGGTTGTTTTTATTTTTCGTCATACTATTGTTTTATATTTTTATTTCTTTTTTTCTTTGCAGTGTTGCTGATGTTTCGTGTCCCTCTGCTTCCGTCAGCGCCGTTCCTTCCGTGGCTGCCTGTGACGGAGGTGACAGCCCCCCATACAATGACATCCTCACCAGGTGCGTCAGACGCCGTGGCTGTGTGTTTTTAAAACATCTGAAATGCAACACCTGCTTATTTAAAAATCCACTGCTCGGTTCCTTGGTGTTGGTAACTCTCACAGGTCCTGTTGCTCCTCTGTTCATGTATTTCAGTGGTGTTGGTAACTCTCACAGGTCC